>CAKNWW010316515.1:0-15024 GCA_932074435.1 Andricus kollari | reverse complement strand
CACTTGAAATACACATCCAAATCTCTATAAAAACTGACTTCAAGAAAGCTTAACCTTTTTCACGAAGGCTGGGACAACGACTCACGATTACTAGTACATGGCAGATTTGGAAATCACGATAACTGGGACATCGGTGCTTTTTGACTTTTAATTGTTAATAAATAAAGTGTAATATTAAATATAATGTAAGAACAATTTTTATAATATTATAGGATGTTTAATGCTTCAACCAGTACCAATAATTTTTTAAATAATCCTTCCAAGACAATTTTCTAAATATTTGAAGTCAATGAAATCTCTTATAGTCACGATTACTGGGACGTTTGCCTTATAGTATTTTTTATTGAAGCCTATACCGTTTTTGTAATTTTAGAAAAATTATTTTCATAAATTTCAGGTCAAAAATTTTGGTTACCATTATTGTATTTTGATGTTAAGATATATCTTACCATAAAAAAATAATAGCAACCAAAACTAGTAGTTTTTATTGAGGCCTATAACGTTTCGTGATTTTAGAAAAACTTCTTCTACAAGTTTTTTAAAATTTTGGTTGTGACAATATTTTCACTGTAACATATATAGTATTTTTATTCAAGCCTATACCGTTTTTGTGATTTTAGCAAAATTGTCCTGAAAAATTTCTATTCAAAACTTTTGGTTATCATTATATTTTTGGCGGTAAGATATAAAGTAGTTTTGATTGAGGCGTATATTAGTTTTTATTGAGGCCTATGCCGTTTTTGTGATTTTAGAACAATTTTTTTGAGAAATTTTTCTTTCAAAATTTTGGTAGGCATTATTTTTTTACGGTAAAATATATAGTTGTTTTTATGGAATTCTATAACGTTTTTGTGATTTTAGACAATTTTTTATTCAAAAATTTAGGGTTCCATTGTATTTTGACGGTAAGATATATAGTAGCTTTTATTGAAGCCTATACCGTTTGTGATTTTAGAAAAACTTGAACAAAATTTTTTTTCAAACATTTTTTTCAAAAATTTTGATTGTCATTATATTTTTCGCGTAAAATGAATAGTATTTTTTGTTGAAGCCTATACCGTTAATGAAGCAAAAGTATCGATATTAAATTTTCGGAAAAAAATGTATGATACAAATTTTCCCAAAACGACAAAAACGTTGTAGGCTTCCCTAAAAACTCCTGCGTCAATACCGCAAAAATATCGATGGTAAATATTTGGAAAAAAATAGTTGGTAACAATTTTTCCAAAACCACGAAAACGTTATCGACTTCCGTAAAAATTCCTGCCATGATATCGCAAAAATATCGATAGTACATTTTTAGAATGAAATTTTTGATGAAAAATTTTCCAAAACCACAAAAACGTTATTAGCTTCCGTAAAAACTACAGCTTTGAGACCGCAAAAACAGCGATGGTAAATTTTTAAAAACAATTTTTAGATGAAAATTTTTCCAAAACCACAAAAACGTTATCGGCATCCGTAAAAACTCCTTCTTTGATACCACCAAAATATCGATAGGAAATTTGTGGAAAAAATGTTATATACAAATTTTTCCAAAACCATAAAAACGTTATCGGCTTCCGTAAAAATTCCCGTGCTGAGACCGCAACAATATCGATAGTAAATTTTTTGAAAAAAATTTTGGATGCAAATTTTTCCAAAACCACAAAAAGTTTATCGACTTCCGTAAAAACTCCTGCGTGGGTACCGCAAAAATTACGATAAGAAATTTTGGAAAAAAATTGTTGATACAAAATTTTCCAAAACCACAAAAACGTTAAGACTCCTGTCATGATACCGCAAAAATATCAATTCTCAATTTTTGAAAAAAAAATGTTGATGACAATTTTTCCAAAACTGCTTCTGCTTCTGCTTTGATACCGCAAAAATATCGATAGTAAATTTTTGATGAAAATTTTTCCAAAACCAGATAACGTTATCGGCATCCGTAAAAACTCCTGCTTTGAGACCGCCAAAATAGCGGTAACAAATTTTGGATGAAAATTTTTCCAAAACCACTTAAACTTTATCGGCTTCCGTAAAAACACCTGCGTTGAAAACCGCAAAAATATCGATAGGAAATTTTTGGAAAAAAATGTTGGCTAAAAATTTTTCCAAAACCATAAATACGTTATCGGCTTCCGTAAAAATTCCCGCTTTGATACCGCAGAAATATCGATGATAATTTTTTGGAAAAAAAATGTTTGATGAAAATTTTTCCAAAACAACAAAAAGTTTATCCACTTCCGTAAAAAGGTGTGCCATGATACCACAAAAATATCCATATTAAATTTTTGTAAAAAAAATTTTTATGGAAATGTTTGCAAAACCACAAAAAGTTATCGGCTTCCGTAAAAACGCCTGCGCTTATACCGCCAAAATAACGATAGTAAATTTTTGGAAAGAAATTTTTGATGAAAATATTTCTAAAACGACAAGAACGTTATAGACTTCCGTAAAAACTCCTGCGTTGATACCGCAAAAATAACTATAGTAAATTTTTGATATAAATTAATTTAATTTTTTTACATTTTCATCAAAACCACAACAACGTTTTAGGCTTCCATAAAAACTCCTGCCATGATACCGATAGTAATAGAATAGCAGTTTTTATTAGAGCCCATAACTTTTATGTGGTTCTGGAAAAATTTTTATCGAAATTTTTTTATCAAAAATTCATTTCCTATATTTTTGCCGCAATAGAGTAGCAGTTTTTATTGAAGCCCATAACGTTTATGTGGTTTTGGAAAAATTTGTATAAACAATTTTCTTCTTCAAATTTATTTCCAATATTTTTGACGTAATAGAGTAGCAGTTTTTATTGAAGCCCATAACGTTTTTGTGGTATTTTTTTCCAAAACTTATTTCCGATATTTTTGCCGTAATAGTGTAGCAGTTTTTACTGAAGCCCATAAAAAAATCGCAAAAAGGCTATAGGTTTCAATAACTACAATATAATTAAAAATTTCGATGTTAAATTTTCTGCGGAAAAATTTTCTGGAGAAAAAATTTTCGTGAAAAATCACAAAAACGCTATAGATTTCAATAACAACAATATCATTAAAAAATTTCGATAGTAAATTTTGTAAGGAAAAATTTTCGTAGGATATTTATTTTCTTTGAAAATCGCAAAAACGCTATAGGTTTCAATAACGACAATGTAACGAGCCCCCTTGGAATAAAAACAATTATTTGAATTTTAGCTTCATTAACTCGTAACCCGAGCATCCAGTGACACTAGTGCTGTCAAGCAACACCTGGTATGCTCGGAATAAAATGCTGAGCAGGTAAGTGAAGGACTAATCTTTACTATGTATACATATATATAAATCATGTTTAGAATAATAAGAAAGGCAGGAAATAGAAAACAAATAGAGAGAGAGAGAGAGCAGATATAACAGAAGGTTAAAGGGAAAGCACTTGAGATTGATGGGACTCATCCATTGGCTTTTCGCACGTGCAACGAATGCGTACATGTATACATATATATCTGTATATTTATGTACGCGTGTATATGTGTACAGTATGTATATATGCATGTAGGCAAGTCAACGCAACTGCACGGTGCGATCCATCGACATATAGAAATGGACCGATAACGCTGTGGGGAGCACGGAAATGGGCTTTAGGGAGAGAGAAAACATTTGAGAGGTAGACCTGTCTCTTTCTAGATAAAGCTGATTGGTCGAGAGCATTTTCGATGGGTGGATCTTGATAAAGCACAGGTCCGTGCATTGGACAGTCCTGAAATAGAAAAAGGCAGATCTACCTCTCAAATGCTTTCTCTCTCTCTCTCAAGCTCATTTCAATTCTCCCCACAGCGTTATCGGTCCATTTCTATATGTCGATGGTGCGATCGCACCATCCCCTCCTCCTGTAAACTCCACTCTGCTACATTACAACGAAGTTAAAATCTGACTTCAACCCTTTTTCAGGACGCATTGAGTTTTTAAAAATGATTGATACTAACAATATTATTAAAATTCTACATAAAAATAAATATGAATTGGTTATATGCAAAAATGAACTTGAATTATGTCTTAAGGCCAACTATAAATTTTTGAAAGGTGATTTGCAGCCACTGCGCTTGGTAACAAGTCGCGAGGATGAAAATGCGTAGTCAACAAATCCCGAAGTCATCAGTTTTCTGTTCCCGCGGTCTTGCCGTCCACCTCACATGAGAATCCCTTAGTCAACCAAAATACCCCACTTTTAGGTGCAATACGTACTGTCGAGCCACGACAAGTGGTTCGGCCGTGGTTCGGCCTCGTGTTTCAAGTGTTTCTTCTCTTCGCATCCGACGGTTTTATATTATCGTAACGATGACAGAACGTAACTAAATACGATACGGACCTAGACATTAAAAGTTAATCTTTAACTACAAGTAACAGAGAATTTATTTCTCTAATCAAACTAAAATTCAGTAGACGGAAACGGTTAAGGAGTAAAATTTTAAGTGGCGCTTGATTAAAGACAGTAGACGGAAACGGTTAAGGAGAAAAATTTTAAGTGACACTTGATTGAAGACAGTAGACGGAAACGGTTGACGGAACGGCAAACGGACGAAGGTGCGGAGAGGGAAATGTTCGAACGTACGGACGGTGAAGGCAGAAAAGGGTGAACTACGAGTAAGTGGTATGTACTAATTTTTCCTTCCTTTTCCTTTAGAATCTCTCTCTACTCACAATTTATGAGCCTGCCCTGTTTTCAATGTAAAGGAATAGAGGTTGTTACCGACGGGCGAACCCATCTACCTGAGTCCTGAAACTGTTGCTATTATTGTAAACAAAACTCCAAGAAGTACCGGTGAACGAATACAATGTAATAAAAGGAAAGTATTAATATTGCCCGCATTGTGACTGTATGGGATGAAAGAGTGTGGTGTAGAGTTGGCTGGTGTTACTGGGTCTTGTTATACTCACGACTTCGAAGCTCGTGGTTGAATTGTATTCGCGCGGAGACTGAGGGTGGTAGGGTTGTGCCGCCCGTGGACGACTCGGAGAGAGATGAGAGAGAGAGGTGCTGATGGCTACATTGCCTTTTGTGATGGAGGAATGGTAAAGAGATCCCGATCTGAATTTAAATTAGCTTTCGTGAAAGATTGATCTGGGAGTAATTTTTCCTAATCACACAATGTTCTTTTGGAAAGCGTGAATTCTAGTTTAAGTAAACATTTTCGAAACTTAAGACTTCGCAACACAATGGAAACTTAATCATAAATATTGAATATAAAATTTGGTGCTAGTTGCATGAGTTTTATTCTCAATTAATATTAAGTTCAAATTGCGTTCAATTTGGAAAGTAAAGATGTAATTAAATGCACCGAACTAAATCTTTGTGCTAGAAGCATGAGTTTTACCTGGGTCAACATTTTACATTTTTAAATTTAAACTTTCAAACTGCAGACTGAATGTAAGTTGAAGGTACGTTTTCTCTTGATTTTAATCTCATTTATTATCTGACCTTTGCTTCTGAATTGGTTGTGAAGATTATATTCAGTAATGGAATTCGTAATATAAATGCTAAGGCCCTTACTGGCCTAGTGAAATGTATTGAAAAAAAGAGAGGTAATTTTCAAATAGATTACAAATTTATACACTGAATCATTATGGCCTTTACCGGCCTAATCGATTTGTAAGAAAATCTGTCTGAAATATCCTGTTATCGGGAAGAAGAGTCCGGTTACAATCTGAAAAGGCAGTCAACGCAAGTACTACTATTATTGACGGACAGTTAGTTACCTTCGTAAAACCTGAGCCGTTAGATCCGGAGTTGAACTTCGTGGAGTTGAAAAGTGACGCGGAGTCTTCAGCGCTATTTGACTCTCTAATTTGTCGAGCAGAGAGCACTCTAAAACTAAAGACATCCGCGAACCGCGCGAATTAAAAAAAAAAGAGAAAATTTGTACTTCAGGAATTACAAGGGAAGAATTTGAACATTCAAATTTCGATTCATAACTTTGCAATCAGAAAAACTAATATTCCAACAATCATCGTTAACCAAGCGGACGCGTCCCTGGCCATGGCTTCCATGATGCAACGCATGACCTTGCAACAAAGCACGAGCCATTTAAGATTTTTTGACGGCAAGAGTCCTCCCTTAAAAGACTTCTTGCTAGATATTGTAAATAATGCGGTCTACATCACTAGGGATACCGAAGCTGCCTATATCAAGGCAGTTTTGAGTAAGCTAGTAGGTGTGGCCCGGGAAAGCGTCAGGAACAAAACGTTTCACACAGTCCAAGAATTAATTGCTCATCTAAAAAAACGTTTCGCCGCAAAGAAGAAATACCAATACTGCATCCAAGAGGTTGTGAACTTGCGTATGAAATAAACGGAAAACGTTAGCGATTATTACGATAGGCTACATGGGTTATTAGGAGGAGTTGAACAAGCTTTAGAGGAGAAATATTGCATTCCGGGTCCCGATGGGAATGTAGACGCTACTAAAAGCAAACACATGATAGAACCTATATTAGATTGCGCATTAGATTCCTTTTCACGTGGATTACCTAGCGAAATGTCCACGTTTGTAGATACGCGAAATCCAAAAGACCCATCGGAGGCATATGAGCATGCCTTACATTTCGAAGAAAAACTCAAAGCGTCACTAAAGGAGGAGGCTTTGATTTATCATGCGACGACAGGAGACGCCACAGTTAAATCTTCTGACATTAATTCTGCTCTGCCTACGCGGGCATCTAGTCCTTTTCATAAAAAGGTTAAACCGATCGATAAATCCGGACTGGTAAACACCCCTTTACTGACCTCTGAACCTTCTCTGCCTTGAATCAATCAACACTATCAACCTTACACAAATCAATATGCAGGTTATAATCCCCAATTTTCTCAAAATTTCTCTGTGCCAAACTACCCGTATCATTCGTCTTACCCACCGTTCATGGGGCCATATTACCCCCCAGGGCAAATGCCAGTTATATAGCAAAACCCTCAAAATCTTAATGTACAGAATCAAAACCCTTGGCAAGGTCATTCTAACCCAAATAATCAAAATCAATTCCTCTGGCCCAATCAACAAAATCTAAATTCTTTTTATCAACCCCGGTGGCCTCCTCAAAAAGGTAATTCTAGGCCAAGTTCACCGGGCATACTTTCTAAATCAGTTTCACATTCTTGAAACTCAATTAAGACTCGTCGCGACGATCCATCGACGAGTCCAAAGCCTCAGAAACGCTTGACCGTTCAAATTCTGGAGGATGTCGAAGGATCTATTATACCAAAACCCACTTAGAGGAATCCCCTGTTATTAGGAAATCTGCACCCCAAATTCGTAGTCCAGATACCACTCTTTTCGTGGATCCTGGCTCGGGAGTGAATCTGCTCAAGCTGAAGGCTATACGTGGCGAGTTAGAAGTAGAGGCTCGCGATTCCATCACCATTTACGGCATAACGGAACATCCTGTAGATACGTTAGGTACTATCAATGTTACCCTGGGAAATCTTCATGTCGAATTTCACGTCGTGAATAATTCTTTCCCAATAAATTTGGACGGTATACTAGGTAGGCCTTATTTGCGACAAGAGCAAGCTCAACTCTCTTTTCGGCATAACACACTTGTTACTGCTTCAGAACATATATCTCCTAATTACTTTATAGATGCGGAGTCCCAAGAAGCAAACAAGACTTTCACGAATTATGCTGATTATGGCCAGAACCAGGCAACCGATAGCGATAGAGACACTTAATCCCGATATCTCAGAAGGTTATTTACCTACAGTTAAACCCCGAGAGGGATTATATATCGAAGAGGCAGCTATTAAGAATCAAAACGGAAAATGCCGAGTATTAGCTTTAAACACTACCGATACTGACATCGCAATTGAAATTCCCCCGCAGGAAATCATACCATTCGAGTATTACTCCTTTCCGTTCGAGAAACTGAAGGAAGCTAACGGTTCCTGGAACGTCGATTGGGCTCATGTTCCCAGTCACAGGGGTATATTAGGCAATGAAATGGCTGATCACCTAGCTAGAGCAGGAGCAGGAGATCCTGAATCCGACTTGGAATCTCCCCAGGGGCAATTCCAAGAAGGTCTCGTTTTAAACAAGAACCCTACCTCCCAGGAATGCGTTGTAGATATTAGCCCTCCCTCCGGGGTAAGTGGTGAAAGTGATGAGAGTAATGACAACAACAATTCCCAACAATCGTTTTTTATACTGTTTTTCAATCTGTTCAGTAGTTTAGGTGTTATGTCTTAAAATATATGAGAAAATTCCATTTTTTGCGCCAAAATAAAAATCAAAAATTAACTCTATCTATATAAGCAATTGAATGAACGTACCAAAATTCAAAGATGGTTGGCCTCTCGTCAGTGCACGCGCTCCACCGAGTGTATAAAGGGATAGGCGATACCGATACTATTCTTTGAGCATCAAGTATAAAATACTAGATACTTTCAATTCTCGATTCCGATTCTGAAAAAGTATCGCTACTAGTGTAGGTGAAGAAAGAAAATATCATCCTTCCACCATTACACATAAAACTTGGACTCTTCAAAAACTTCGTCAAAGCGTTAGACAAAGAAAGCCGAGCATTCAAGCATTTAATATTGATTTTCCCAAGACTTTCTATTGCAAAAATCAAAGAAAGAATCTTTGACGGTCCACAGATAAGAAAGGTGCTTAAAGATAAAAATTTCCCCTCATTTTCTTGAAAACAATAAAAGCCCGAATTACAAGCAAATTGTTAAAGATTTACACAAAAATTATGCATAAATGGGTATGGAATATATATTATTATTTTATTCCACACCCGACCGAAAAACCCACCATTTGCCCCTGATAAGCGGGGCGAAAGTAGCATCTTTTTTCCAAAAACTATTTTTGCGGCACAAAAGTAAAATTAGCGGCGCAAGAGTAAAATTTAGTGGAGAAAAAGTAAAATTTAGCGGGGCAAAAGTAATTTTTTTCCAAAAATTTCTAAATTTTCTTTTAATTTTTAACAAATCTCCTTAGAATGCTTAGTTGTTTCGACCCCGCTTTTCAGGACCAAAAAGTGGACTTTCAGTCGAGAGTGGAATAAAATACTATATGCAACACGAGGCAAAGCGTGAAAAATCTTCTACTTTTGCCCCTTGTTGCATAATGTACTATTATTTAATGTACTTCTTATTTAATGTACATGTACTTCTTCATTACACTGCTTTACAAAATGAAAAAATGTGTACTTTTAATTTTAATTTGAACCGGTGTAAATATTTTGCTCAAAATTAATTTTTTGCATTCCCACTTGCATTTTTCCCCGGCAAATCTCGGTGACGTAAGTGACGAGCACGGTCAAAGGTTTCACCAAGAAATGAAAGACATTGGAGCAGGGCTACCATGTATATTGGGATACAAGAATGTTGGTAGATTATATTTGGTTCCTTATCAGAGAAACGGAACCTGCGAAGAACAGAAGACAAATCAGGGACCAGCATTATTTATAATCTAGTCATGAAATATTTAAATTCATAATGAAAACCGAATAAAATAAATTAAATAAATGTTTTCTATACAAAAAGTGAAGAAATAGAAAAACAGAGTAAAATGAGAATTTTGGTACCTTCAATCAAGTGCTTATACACTCAAAGAAAAGATTGAGTTGATTCAACAAAACAGTTTGTTTAACCTAATTTGTTTGTTGAATCTAAAAAATTTGGTCTGCGCAAAGAAACCTTTGGTTATTTTTAAAAAATAACACGAACTAATTTGTTTAATTCAAAGTAATTATTTATTTGAGAATGTTTAGTTGATTCAACCAAATAAATGTTTTGAGCGGAATATATTATTTATTAGAAAATGATTTGCTTAAAGTAAGGCAATATAATTTGGTTGATTCTACCAAATACTTCCATTAGCTACACTAAAAATACCGAAGCAAATGATGTCAGCCCACACCGGTGACCAGTTTGCGTGTCGAAAAGTTTCTCATCCTGCGTCGTGTCGTGAATTAGTGAAAAATGAGTGATACGGACAAATGGACACTAACAATGTCAACGTTTTTAAAAAACTGGGGTCTAAAACAGTATGCAACAAATTTTTTATATGTAAGTACAACCTTTCGTTCGCAGGGTTCACACCGGTGCATGCAATCTAACCTCAAAATTCATAAGTGATGAAAGAAGCCCACACAAATGTATGGGAAAAGCCTTTCTGTCAAATTTGGTGAAAGTTCGGTTTTCTAATGCTGCAAGTAATGCTTATTAAAGCTTGTGTCCTAAAATACCATTTTTTGAAAGTCAAGATCTAAATACATTTTAATTGAGCGAAACAAACAAAAGATTTATTACAATAAACTAAAATATTTATTACAATAAACCGAACGTTATTAACCGAAAAATGTAGTTGAATCTACTGACAATTTGATTGACCATATAGCAATGTATTTATTTGTTTGATCCAAACCAAATTTTTGTTGCATCAACCAAAATTTTTTCTGAGTGTATCTCTGCTATTTATGCATATATTTTCTTCATCAATACCTTTTCTTTTTCGTAAAATTTCTATGTATATATATAATAAAATAAGAAACTGGACAGAATTTGAATTTTTCTATTTTTCCATGGTGATAGAGTGAATTTTCGATTTTTATTTGGGCGCAAAAAATGGAATTTTCTCATATATTTGGGGACATAACACCTAAACTACAGAACAGACTGGAAAACAATATAAAGAGCAGTTGTTGAAAATTTTATTATCTTCAATTTAAGACCTCGTGCGACCCAATCTGACGTTTATAACTTGATACATGGCCTAACATGTGAAGCCGAAGGCGAAAAAAATTTCAAAAAATCATACCTCGAAAACCTATCCATACAAAATTTGTTTAATTTGATTTTCGAATTTAGCGAGCCAAAATACATAGGAAAAAATAGTGGCATTAAATGTACAGAAATTTCGTTTAATTTTGTAAACTAGTGTTATCTGCCCCCTACTGCAATTTCTGAAGGAGAAGACGAACCCGTGCTTAGAAAATATCTAGACGCCATCGATCCATGTGGAGAGTTTGATGATGACGAATTCTCTAATAGAATAGATAATTTTCTAAAGTCCTTTAGTGAGCACACGAAAGAAAGTCAAACTCCCAATAAAGCAGTCACATTCGAATCAGCAAAGGAAAACAATGAAATAGGCGAACTTCCCCTCCCTATGGTTCAGGCTTCAGCGGAACCGACTGGAAGGGCCAGGAAAAGTATCGTCCGTTTTAGGGGTATAGAGGATATAGACGAGTCCCCTATTGCTAGTCAACAACCCCCACAAAGATCATTGTTTCCAATTCCTCTAACGACTACTACCTCTGCGGCCAAATCCACCCCTTGCTTTAAAGGTCCCGGAACTCAGGGTTATGATAGTCCAGTTCGCGATAAAGCAAAAATTCGACCGCGTCAGGTACACGGGTCCAATGAGATCGGGAATCGTTCTGAATTATCTCAGAATTTTCCCTCCAATCGAAATTAAATCACGCACAAATGCCCTACATAGACTTACCATCGCCCCCTCCAGAAACCAATTCTTCAGAGGAAAAAGAAAAATCTAAGCCGGATAGGTTAGAATCGGTCGGAACTGTAGTGATCCATCAATGGACTGTACCTCTTACCTATCGCCGAGGTAACTTTGCTAATTTTATCTCAGAAGATTGAGAGCCAACTAACCCTATTTTTAAATTGTTAGTAGCTACGGAGTGTTTAAATGTCCAAGACCTCCAGGATAAACGACCTCAGTTGGGTCAAGTAATGGTAACGCCTCGAGGACGTCATAGCGTCTACTCCATCGTAGTAAAACGAAATCATTTCGATGAGATCACTTCGAAGGACGTGACTGTGGGTTTAGCTAACCTCCACCGAGCACTAAAACTTATTTATAAAAATAAATAATAAAATAAACTTGGATATTTTTATACTTCAAAGACTTATAGTAAGCACTGTTTTAGGATAATGTGATGTCTTGGTTAACACTGGCAATATTTCTAATTCTGTTTGGGCCTACCATGCAACAACACGGGCTGTCATACTGAAACGAGCCATTTCAAACTAGTTCTGGAATATATTTTGAACGGATGAAAAGGATGTCTCGACAAGCGACCGTCTGGAGGGTGACTACGTTCCTGGATGTACATCGTTACTCGGAATTTCTGCAGATTTTCACTAAAAGACTGGACTAGATGACATCGCAATGCCCGACTCAGATGTAGACACTCTGTAAAGAGTATTTGGAGGGACCTCAAATAATGAGCAAATTCACTCACGCAAAACTTCTGCAATAGACTATATTCAAGCAAATGGAAGAATTAAGCCTTTAGTTTCAAGAGCCGATTCAAGAGAGCCTGCTAATTGGGATTCGAAAACGACCAAGCCGATTAACCCTGTTCAATGGCTGATAGGAGAAATCTTACATCCAATAACAGGATTGATGACTGATGACCAGCGTCAGAAAATTGATAAGGAAATTCAGCATCTGAATGCTAATCAACAAAATTTAACTTACCTTCTAGGACCACAAACCCACATCGTTAGAGCAAAAATAGAGAAGCTTCCCACCCTTGCGGAAGCTAATGATAAAAAAAATAAAACAGGATCTTCAATCTTTAGTTGACAAAGTCAATATGATCAACGCAATTAACACCCAGATGGAATATCAACAGATTCTGATGAAAACCCTGAATTCGGTTAAAATTGGCTTAGTTGACTACATTCGATCTACGAACCATCTATTAAACTCCATTCATTCAGCTCAGCAGCGAAAATTACACACTATGCTACTTACATCGGAACAGTTGAAGCCGATTCTGAGAGACATACAGGACCATGCTCCCAAGGTTATGTTTTTGTTACCTGAACCATCAATTAGCCTGGACAATCTCATACAGATTGCTACGACCACAATAAGAACCAGTGGAGGGAAATTGAAAATTACTCTAGATATTCCTCTTTTAGATAAGAGCGAATACACATTGTACTAAATTCATCCCGTACCGGTACTTCAACCCATTTTTGAGAACAGAACTGGAAGAGCCAGTATCCAACCTAGGACCGAGTATATTGCGTTAGAAGAAACTAAAAGAACGTACCTGCTATTAACGAAGGAAGGTTTTCAAAACTTATTACGGCCGTCACTTGAAGTCCTGCAAACATGCAATATAAAATTATACCTTTACCGAGGGCCCTATTGGAAAATAATCAAGACCTTAGGAGGATGGATTTATTCTCTATCTAACGTTACTACGGCTGAAATAGTTTGTCAAGGACATCAACCAGAATCCATCCAGATCCAATGATCGTGAGAGCTGACCAATCCTTGGACGAAATTGAAAAACAATTAATTACTCTCCAAGACAATGAAGAGAACCGAGGAAATCATAAAATTCTGATTCACGGATCATATGTAGGAATGGGATCCTCAGCACTAGGCGCAATAATGTACCTTATCCGAGGACATCTAAGCATGGTAGCCACTATGCCAACTGCTGCCCTAATCTTCAAATGCTCCCGAAGAAAATTAAAAAAGTTATTGAAAGTCACACCGGAAAGCCAATCTCCTAACAGAGTCGAACCTTCGTATGAAGAGGCCCATGACAACGCCGATGTTCACCAATCCTGAATTCGAGGCTCGCCATCTACGCGACAGTCACCCTCTCAGGCGGTTTCAGCACAGCTGAACACCCCCATCATACTGCCAATGCAGAAACTGCAGCCCATGTGAATTAAAGTATAGTGCAGTGCAGAATCTGTGTATAGGGCCTCTTAAGGCACAAGTCAATCCAATTTTTAACAAAACAAAATTATTCCAGTGATTCTCTTACTCTTTGTGAAGGCTTTAGTCATTAACATAACGAAGAACAATGCTAGAGACAGTAAGGAAATTGCGAGTGTGTGCTAGGTCACACCTAAAGAACTAAGCGTTAGTATATACAAATGAAGGGAAGAACCTTCATAGAGTCTTTAAGAATATTACATCCAATAGATATCATATAGAAATATTAAAAGATTAATCCTTTGCTGCCCGCACTATCGAGGACAATAGTAATTAACCGGGGTGGATTGTTACGAGCCCCATTGGAATACAAACAATTATTTGAATTTTAGCTTTATTAACTCGTAACCCGAGCATCCAGTGACACTAGCAGGTAAATGCTGATCAGGTAAGGGGTCGTCCATATATTACGTAATCCATTTTTCTTTTGTTTATATCGTTGTGTCATTCTCAACTTCACAGCAATCCTCCTTTCGTCTTTTTTTTAAACAAAAGAAAAACTGATTACGTAATATATGGACGATCCCTAAGTGAAGGACTAATCTTTACTTTGTATACATACATGGTGTCCACGCTGGGGCTTACCAAAAATTATGCAACCTGTCTCACACGACAATGCTAACCTTATGGCCGTGTATGGCGGGTTGCATACTTTTCGGTAAGCCCCTGCGTGGACACCCTGTATATATTAATCATGTTTAGAATAATAAGTAAGGCAGGAAATAGAAAACGAATAGAGAGAGAGAGATAGCAGATATAACAGAAGGATAAAGGGAAGGCACTTGAGATTGATGGGACTCATTTATGGGTTTTTCGCACGTTGCAACGAATGCGTACATGTATACATATATATATGTATATGTATGCACGCGTGTATATGTGTGCAGTATGTATATATGCATGCAGGCAAGTCAACGCAACTGCACGGTGCGATCGCACCATCCCCTCCTCCTGTAAACTCCACTCTGCTACATTACAACGAAGTTAAAACCTGACTTCAACCCTTTTTCTGGACGCATTGAGTTTTCGAAAATGATTGACAACAACAATGTGGGGGTGTTATCAGCTATTAATAAATGCACGACCATTAACAATTAACACTATTATTTATTGCGTCTCGTATACAAGTGTTGCGAGAGGATAAGTGTCGTGCGGTTGCCGAAAAGGAACGAAACTCGGACCTAAACGTAAGTACCTCTCAACCTTAGGTACCTTAGATAGAGATAGCCTATTGCCTACATTTTCTGTCTTTTTCTGAAGCTTCTCGAATGTTCCAGACTCGAATTTTCT
>CAKNWW010316513.1:0-13177 GCA_932074435.1 Andricus kollari | reverse complement strand
CCTCCATACTTCCTTCACCACCTCCTTCAGCCTCTCCCTAACCTCTTATGTACTAAACAGCCATGATTCGGTCTCTACCTCATCCAGGCCTGCTGCCTTTGACCTTTTTAACTTCCCTATCTGTTTCTCTATCTCCTCATCATCCAACTCTTCCATCTCTGCCTCCCGCGTCCTTCTACTTCAACCGTCCCTCTTCCTTGAATCTGAGCCCTGAAATGATCCTTTAAAAAATTCCCTCCACTCCTCACTCCCTATTTTCTCGCTTATCCCTACTCTACGCTTTCTAAACCTATTTATGATCTTCCAGACATCCCACTCTGTCTTAATATTTCCTGACTCCTCTTCCAGATCTTTCTCCTCTTCCTGTTCTTTCTTCTTACACATCAATCTAAACTTCTTCCTCATTTTTACGTACTCCTCCCTTTTCGCTGTGCCCTCTTTCCACTTCTTGTACTTCCTCTTCACCTTCCTTTTCATCTTTTTAATTCCCTATCCCACCATACCTTCACCATTCCTTTCTTCTTCTTTTTGAATACCTTCTTTTTCACGCAACTTTTCTCTTTCTCTTTTAAATCCTCCCATATCGCTTCCACCGACTCCCCTTCAAAGCTTAACTTTCCTAACTGCTCCTTATACCTATCTATCGCCTCCCTCGACCAACTCACCTTCTCCTACATCGACTCCTCTTCACCCCCTTGCCTTCCGCCGCTCTCACCCCTTATCCATAACCCTAATGGCTGATGGTCAGATTCCACTCTCCTTTCTACTGCGAATCTTTCCATCTCCTTCCACCCCTTGATATTCATGACTACATAGTCTATCACTGATACCCCCAACTTACTTACATATGTGTATTCTCCCTCTTCGTCCCCAGTTGCCATAACATTCGCCACCGCCCAGCCTGTATCCTCTATCCAGTCCCTTAGAATCTCACCCTCCTTATTTATTATCGTATCCTTTGATTTCCTTTCGAAGCTCTTACCTTCCCTGTAAAGGCTTCCTTCCCTCCCTATCCTCGCATTAAAGTCCCCACCCAGTACCACCGTACCCTCCTCTCTTTCGCCTAGTAAGTCTTCCACCTTTGATTTAATTCTTTCCCTCCCATCCTTATTGTATACTGTCACAAACTTACACGTGATCCCTCCTATCTTTACTTCTCTCATTTGCACTCCCTCCCCCTCTTCCTCTCCTTGAACTACTTCCTCTGATCCTTCTCTAACCCGCGTTATAATGCACCCACTAGATCTTCCTTTCTTCTCGACTCTGACCGCCTCCTGGAGTCTGCACCTATACCTCCTTAGCAGCTTTGGCTCTATTCTATCCCATTCCTTTCTTTCTACCCACGTCTCTACCGGTCCCACAACATCAAACTCTTGTATATACCTCCAGAACTCCTCGTCCTTCTTCTTTATCCCTGCTACGTTCCAGTATAGCACCTTCATTACTTCTCTACCCTGCATCACCCCCACCCCCTTACTTCCTACGAAATAAATTTCCCTGCACTTTTTTTTACTCCTCTTTCTCCTCGTCCCACACTCACTCTTTCTCGTCTATTCTTATTTTCTGATATCCTACCTTCGCCGATCTCCCTTCATTCCTCTCTCTCCTAGCCCTGTCGTACAGCATTCTCTGCACATCCCTTTCCTTTATCGTCAAATCGTGATCGATGAAAACTCCCCTATCCTTTAGCTTATTTTTATTACGCATTACCCCCAACTTTTCTTCCCAGCTCTTCAACTCCACAACCGCCACTTCCTTCTCCTTCCTCCCCTCCAACTTAACTTTCCCTACCATCTCTTTACCCCTCCCTATACTCTGTAGCAGCGCTTCCACTCCCTCCCTTTCTTCCCCGCTCTTTAACTTCAACCCTCTTATCACAATATTGTTTTTCCTGTCCTCCTTCTCTCTTCTCTCCATTCTCATCTCCATTGCCCTTATCCTTTCCCTATCCGCCCTCTCCTCCTTTTCATTCCTACGCTCTCCCACTTTCTCTTCTGTCATAATTCCAATCCTCTCCCAAATACCTTTAATCTCGTCCCCTGCACCCCCTTCAACTACTTTCATTTCCACCCTGCCCTCCACCTTTTCAAGCCTTTTCTCCGTCCTTTCCTTCCGCCCCCTAATCTCCTCTTCCATCTGCTTTATTTTACCGTCTATTTCTTTCCTACCCCTCTCTAACCCTTCTACTGTCTCCCTCAGCTCTTTCATCTCTTTTTCCCAATTCTCATCTCTGATTTTCAAATCCTCCCTCATGCCTTCCACCTGCTCCTTAGTTCCCCTTACGTCCTCCCTCAGCCCCCTGATCTCGCTTAGTAGCATCCCGAGAGCCTCTTTCTCCGACTTTCCCTCCATTTGGGGGGGAGGGGGTGACCTACGTGTCCTCCCGCTCTTTTTGAACGGACTCGCTACCTCTCCATCTGCTTTACTCTCTTGGGCGTCTCTCTTCCTCTTGAAGAGATCCTCCCCGTCGCTTGCGCTTAACGCTCTCTCTCTAACCTTCTCGCTACCTTCGTCCCGTCTTCTCCCACTCCCCGACGCGCTGCTTGAAACCCGACCACGCACTGTTGGCCGTCGTGGCACGTGGAAAATTTCCTCCCTGTCGACTTCACTACTCGCACTACCAGCACTCTCACTGCCCACCTCCCGCTCTGCCGTCGGTAACTGGGACCTCTATAGGCAGTCCCCTCCGCAACCAACAGATGTCTCTGGCGAATAGTGGCTTCTATTTTTTGTTTCTTTATTTTTTTTCTATTTTTCAATTCCTCACAGCCCTTGCATACACCCCTTTCTCTCCCTTGAGATCTCCCAACTCTACGTACACCACCCTTCACACCTCGAAGTCCCCAGACTCCTGACCCCAAACTTCCTCGACTTCTTGCCAACCTAACCTCACTTTCTCTAACTAACTGAATCCCAGCTCACTCCTACGCTGAAAATTACTTTTTATCTGTCCAGCTCACTTCACACAACCTTACTCACCTCCTAGGCTTCCACCTTCACACTCCACTCACACTTTCCACACAAATTTTGCAAACTCCTCTCACCACCTGTCACTTAACACGTTCTCACATACATATATACATACACGCAGCCATATTCGTAAAAACCTGTTTTTCGGGTTCAGAGGAACTCAAAACGTGGACATTTGACAAAAACGGGAAGGTCAAATTTTACACAAATCTAATACCTTCTCGTATGAGAATGTAAAAAAGGACCCAAATCACTCAGGCAATCTCTAGAGACGATATAGTTGAAGTAGACTCTGATAATTATGAAATTTATATGACCCGACCTGATATTTCCGTCTAATATATGCCTGAGATTTTCTGTGGGTAGGGTAGTTATGAGCAATTCCATGTCAAATCATCTGAAGAATTTTAACTAATTTCAGTAATTTCTATGAGAATTCTAGTATCCGTTATCTTAAGTGTTGAAAGAAAACCCCTAAAATAATTTTTGAAAAATTCAAAAAACTTAAAACATATGTTTTTCTGTAACTGCTCATCAAAGGGTCGGAATTTAGCAGAATATGATGAATAAAGTCTGCATTTGTCAGTCATTCTGCTGTTATTATGTCTAACTTTTCTCAAAATCTTATTATTTCCCTATTATTGCGGAAGGATAGTTAATTCTGAGAAATTCAAAAGTCCTTGGTATAAAATCCCACCATAAGTATATACGCTGCTTATTCACGGAAGCGATATAGTTAAATCTTCTGAGCTACAAATTGGTTGGTATGCAGAAGAGCCGCAAGATGGAAACATTAAGATTTTTAAAACAGTTAGAGCCAATAACAGCAGAATGTTTGAGATTTAATTGACAATTGTACTGTTGGTCGATTTTTGTCCAAAAAAGATCCTCTTTATCAAGGTAAATTATTAATAATAATAATGCTGTTAGTTGTTTGAATAGAGTAAGATACTTTAATCCACAGATCCTTTAACATATTATAGATGGCTGGCCTATAGTTGAATATTAAATATTCCAATCTTAACACCAAATCCTAAAGTTTCAAATTTCGATCCTAATCTTGTGAAATATATAGATACTCGAGGTTATTAAATAAATAGTCAGAAAAGAAAATATTTTTCTTCGCCATACCGGGATACGTTTTCGCTTACGTTAATCATGCTAAGTGACTCATGCGTAAAATTATATGTACGAACATAAATTGTAAAATACTGGAACCTTATGATCGGTGACGGAAGCGGTGTTAAGTTTGCTTTCCAGTGACTAGGTTATGTTCTTCATGAAAATAACTCACCTGAAACATATTTGAACAGTAAATTGCGTTATGTATCTGTGGAATTTTATTATAGAAGTTTGGTATCAAGGAAGGATTTTCTTAAAGCTCTTATGGCTATATAAGTCTCACATTATCTCTATGGGGCTCTAAAGTGGGCGTTATCGCAAATAATGGTAGGCGATTAAAAAAGAGAAAATATAGAAGAAACACTGTAAGAACGATGTATTATTTCAGGGGTAATTGCAGGCATTAAAATAAGACTCAGAAAAAACAGTCTCGAGTGAACTATGGGCCAGGAACCACCAAAAGTAGGTAAAATTCGATTTGACGGCGAATTGGTCTGATACTTGGTATAAGGAGGTTTTCGAGGTCACCCATTTTAAATTTGACGTCAAATATTACAAATTCAAAATGGTAGATCCAATATGGCGGAAAGAATTGCACAATTTTTACATGTTTGTCTAAAATTTGGTATAATGGGGTTTGTGGAATCGCTGATTTCGAATTTTACGCCAAAAATTACAAATTCAAAATGGCGGATCCAATAGGCCGACCAAAATTGCAAAATTTTATATCTTTGTCTGAAACTTGGTATAAGAGGATTTTCGGTATCGCTGATTTCGAATTTGACGTAGAAAAGCATTTATAAATCAGTGAATTTGTTCATTATTTTACCAATACGCCTGTCATTAGCCTGCAAAATTTAATGTGATTGCAGTTCCCAGGGTCTACCGCGGGGAGGTTACAGGTCTTTAGAGACCCCACATTTAATTAAATTTTTTCTTTGTAAATTTGGCGCGAAATTCGAAATTAGTGACCCTAAAACCCCAATTATACCAAGTTCCAGACAAATACATACAATTTTGTAATTTTGGTCGCCTTGTTGGATCCGCCATTTTGAATTTGTAGTTTTTCACCCCAAATTCGCAATCAGCGATCCCAAAAAATCCCTCATACCAAATTTCAGACATATATGTGAAAATTTTGAAATTTTGTACACCATATTGGATCCGTAATTTTCGATTTGTAATTTTTGACGTAGAATTTGAAGTCAGCGATCCCACAAACCTCCTTATACGCAGACAAATATCTGAACAATTTTACATTTTGCCCGCCATATTGGATCCGCCAATTTAAATTTGTAATTTTTGACGTAAAATTCAAAATCAGCGTCCCCAAAAACCCCCTTATACCAAGTTGTAGACCAGTTCGACGTAAAATCGAATTTTTGTCACTTTCGGTGGTTCCTGGCCCATAGTGGGCTATATGCGTGCGCGCCCAGTTATTTGTTGTTTTTTCATCAGAATAGAAAATGCGCCAAAAGGCGCACACATGCGTCCAATTAGACATCCTAAAAAATCCCTCGGTACCTTCCTTTACCAATTGTAAAGTGGTATGCGACGACATGGAGTTTCGACAGCAGAAATTTTAGGAAAAAATCTAACTTTTTTCGAATAAAATATGTAAATTTCACGCTCTTAGATAAGTTTCCGAGCTTTTACAACATTTTTTTGAATTCAGAAATCAAAACTGAATGTCAAGAACATAAAAACAGTTTGAATTTCGGTAAATATCACTATATTGTATCCCTTTATTTTAGTAATCAAGCATAGAGAATCAATTTCTGTTTTTCGGCTTTGACTGTTTGTCAACAGAACACAGGTTGGCCTATTGACATGGAACTTCAAATGCAGATACTTTGAGGAGTTTCAATCACGAAAATACATTTATTCGATTAAAACTTGAATCTTGACTTTTGGCCACACCATTGAAATCCTGGCCCATAGTGGAGTGGTACTGAAATGAGACCACTGGTGGGAACCCAGAGTAATTTGTTTCACAATGCAAATTACAGCATGAAGTTATCCTATTCAAAAACGGGACACGCAAATATTGATACCGTTAAAAAGGAGATCTCTAGTTTTTACAGTGAAAATTACAGTTTCTTAAGGATTAAAACAAATTAAAAAACAAAATCTTTATCTGAAGTTGGCGGAAAAAACTATCAATAAAATCTTCTTGATGATACTGGTTGTCGTTAAGTAGCTATATCATCTTCGTTTAAGAATTACTTACATATACATATTGTCTTAAACCTTGAGGACGGTTCAGTACATGCTCATACCTTGACTACAAAAATAAATAAACCGAAATTACTTCATACTTTTTTTTAAGTCACATACATTAAAGTCTCACATTATCTACGGTATATGGATAATCTCGTTAATTTATCATTATTTCACGTGAATGGTATGAATAAAGTTATAAGTTCAATAGGTTGGGATACTTACTCCATACGCTAACGGAAAGCTTCGAATTCGTAAAAAAAATACTTCTTCAAATGTCCATACGTTTTTTCATTCAATCTTCATCGACGCACACTGATTATATTTACAAAAAATAAAAAAATTTCGGATATACTTCCGGAAAGGTCACACAAGAATATTGACTTGATACTTGGCCTAGGGGTACCTTTTAGACCCTTGTTGGATTAATTAAAAGGATTTTTGGCGCAGATAAATATAAATTAAGTTATTATTAATTTTGTCTCTAAAAAAAAATTAGTTTCTTTTTCCGAAATCTCGAAAAATATTAATTTTGGAAAAAATATCATCTCTCTTATAGAGTTCAACACGTAAAGCGTATACTCTTTTTACTTCTTCGATTTTGTTCAAGAAATTATAAATCAATTTATTTACCATTTTAGAAACTTTTTATTTTCTCAGTAAATATGCATTTTGTCAAATTTTAATACCTTAACAAAGTTATAAAAAAACTTGAGACATCTCGAATGTTGCATAAAATTGCAATATTCAAGGACTAGTAGCGAGTCTTAGATATGATTGTTTAACTTGAAATTTTCATGATGCATTTTTGAGGATATTGAGAACAGATTTATAAAATAATAAAATAATATAATATAATAATAAATTATAAAAATAATATTCATTATTTTTTAATTTATAGTTTTGAAGCAATTACAAAAATCATTGAAAAATCAAAATTTCAGCGCAACAGCAGCTTGACTTAATCCATATTTTTATAATACCTGAACAATTACAATTATTACTAAGTTACAATTATTAATAAGCATTCGCGGAAAATTGTCGAGGAATCGTCCCTAACGAATAACCCTTAAGCGAAGGCGTGACAACCGTGCTGAAAGCTGAATGGCGCCCGGGTGAGGTGTCTTAAACGGTGTCTCTGGGATACCAGGCGACATATCAGACTATGCCGCCTTATCCTTGCATGCGGGGCTCTACAAGGACGGACAAACCATTTCCCTAGCTGCTCATAGGAACAACAATAACACCATGAAACCATCAAAAAGTTGTAGATGAGGTTCAAAACGAGCAAATGCGCAGAGCACCCGACAATCGGTCGGTAAACAGTGCCGATCATTCTAGAGTTCGGGGTGCTGCAAATAATAATTTAAATGCATTATCCCTGTTCGCAGACTGAAAGCAGACACTTTCTGAGAGATGATAGTGATTTCAGGACAAGGAGGAACATTCACATACAGGTTCCTCCGAAGCCACAAGATCTGGCTGAAATGAATGCGTCCCTTCTTGAGGATATCTTGGAGGAGTTCGACTTCTGGACCATCAATTGTTCAAATTATGCTGCAGCGAGAGCAGTGGCTGATTCAAAGCGAAGGCTAAAACCGACGATGGATCAAAATACCAAAATAAGCTTGTATCAACTGAATAAGAATATTTGATGGGCAAGACAGAATGTGTCCCGTATTCAGAATGTGATTGACTTCACAACATCTGGTAGGCTGTTCACGGAAAGGGTTCGTTAAGTTCGCTCAAGAACCAAGGATCTTCAGCCATACGCAAGAAAGAGAATACAGGAGAGAAAGAGATGGATCAGGGAGAATCAATAGTTTCTCGTTGATGCATCTCGCCTCTTCAGTGATCACCCTGTTTCTGTCAAAAGTCCATCCAAGCCCAACGAGGTACAGACTGTTTGGAGAGATGTATACAAGATCCCAAAAACACTGAAGTTAAAAGAAGGTACTGATAATATTATCCGCTTCAAGGAGTTTTGCGATAACCTTATAACATCTGAGGAGTCATGTTCATCAATAACTGCCTTAGAGATGAAAAAAGCACCTAAAGCCACAAAGAACTTTTCCGCTCCTGGACCAGATGGTATCAACAACCTCTGGTAAAAGGAGTTTACTAGAGCTAAGTTAGCTAGAGAGAAGTTAGCTAGAGAATTACAGGCCAATAACTTGTTTGAACACACTGTATAAGATTTTTACTTGTGTGGCGAGAGATGTACGAACAACGTGGCTCGAAAAAAGGTGTAGCAGGATGTCAAGAGAACCTGCTAATTGGCAGGTGCATCTGTAAAGAAGATGCAGTCAATGGCCTGGATTGACTACCGGAAAATTTTCGATTCAACATCTCATAGACTTATCATCTATCTGTTGGAAAGCTTGAAGGTGCATCCACACATAATGAGATGCATCGAGAGGTTGATGCCCCTTCGGAAAACTAGATTTACTATCTCATGTGGAAATTATCGTGTGACAACGAACAACGTCACCTTCCAGAGGGTCGTCTTTTAGGGCGATACCATGAGCCCTTTGCTTTTTCCCATCACACTTCTGTCTCTATCTCGCGCACTACGAAATTCTTCTGGATACCTCTGTGGCGACACTAAACATCGCGAGCATAAGGTCACTTATTTATTTTATATGGTTAAATATGCCGAAATTCATCTGAAAAAAGGAAACATTGTTGGCGTTTCCAAGGAACCTGAGCTGGTGGATATAAGTGTTATCAGACATCATAACACTGGAGAGAACTATACATACCTAGGCGTGGCTCCAAGGCGTATGCAGGACGTAGCATCAGTAAAAGGGTATCTCCAAAGGAGACACAAGAATCTAATTGGCGGATTCGGTCTTCAGTTCTGTCGGCGCAAAACAAGGTATCTACGACTAACATGCTTGCCGTCCCGGTTCTACTCTACTCGTTTGGGGTGGTTCACTGGAGGAAGAACGAGCTTACCGCCCTTAATATCACCACACGTAAGATCATGCAGATGCATAAAAGCTTGCATATCAATTCGTCTGTTCCGCCTTGATACATCTGACGCCGTCAAGGCGGACATGGACTTCTGAATCTCCAATGTCTTCATAACTGAATTTTTCGAAGTAAAACTTACATCTTTGCAAATGGAAAAGATCCTCTCCGAAAAATGGACACCATGGCCTGAATTTTAACGTCAGATAGCCAAAGTGAAGAAAGCAGAAATTGAAAAATGCCATCAAGAGGTACTCGATAAGAAAATGCATGGAAATTTTAACAGGAATGTAGAAAAACAGTCCTTGTCGAGGGAGCAATATTTGCTCTTTTCAGATCAACAGGGCTTAATTCCGGTACAGAAGGTTGCATTTTTGCATGCCAGGACCGTGTCATTTCCACCTTAGTATACCGTAACTGCATTTTAGGTCAAGAAGTTCCTAGCGATAGATGCAGAGCGTGTCATGTACACGCAGAGTATCTAGAACACATACTATCTGGGTCACATACATCTATGCAAATGGCAGAGATCCTTTCCTAAAAATGGCCAGAAACCACGAGATGATTGGCCAACGAGCGTTCCTTTATAAAGCCGCGGCGCAAGCGGCCGAGACCCTTGGCCTGAATTTTAGCCTCAGAAGTAAGGAAAGTCCATTACTCGATCTAGATGCTTCACTTCCAAAAGCTGAAGTGAAGAAAGCAGAAGTTCGAAAATTCCATCAAGTGCTACTCGACAAGAAAATGCACGGAAATTTTCACAGAAATGTAGAAAAACAGTCCTTGTCGAAGGAGCAAACTTTTGCTATCCTCAGATCGTGACCGCATTTTATGTCAAGAAGCTCCCAGCGATAGGTGCAGAGCGTGTCATGCACACGCTGAGTAACTGGAACACATATTATCGGGGTGTCCGACCCACGCAGGAACGACGTACATCTACAGACATAATGCGGCCCTAAGAGTGCTTTATTACCATCTTTGTCACTCTTACGGTGTTGGCCACGACTCTGCCTTGCCGAACGCTCCAAGGGAGATAGTGTCAATTGCCTAAAACGAGAAGTGCACAAATTTTCCGGAACTACGATTTTCGGACAGCAGTCTCCGTTGCACACTCGAGGCCTGACATTGTTCTCCAAGACTTCGAGAAACGAACCATATTCGCGATCGAATTCTCGGCTCCGGCCAACTACAACATCACTGCCAGGGAGAAGGAAAAAGAGGAGAGGTATCAAGACTTTAAAAGGGAGTTGCAACGACTGTACCCAAAATAGTCGATTAAAGTAACTATCCTTGTGATCTGTGCTCGCGAAGGTGCGAAACTATCACCGATTCGTAACTTTAAAGCCATTCCCGCGTGCGAAAATTTTGCCAAAGCACTTGCGAGATGGATGCAGGAAGCTGTCACCCTTGGGTCGCTTCGTGTTCTCAAGACACCAGAGGGTTTTCCCGGCCTGTCGTCGTTATTTGATCATGCCATTCATCTCACGGTCGTGAGACATGGCTCTAAGTGTGAGCAAAAGTTAAAGTTAAAAGTTTTTCATAAGGACAACCGCAGGATTTCGCTGGGAGTAGGTGCTAATCAGAAAAATTGCACCCACTCCCAGCGAAATCGCGGTAAAATTTCAGCTGTAACGACGTCTCACGACCGTGAGATAGGTAGTTACAGTCTGCGACGAATTCCAAGCGATGATCCGGCAAAAGTCTCATGCACCCTGAGGACACGGAGGGACCCAAGGACGACCGCCTTCTGCATTTTCTCCGCAAGTGTCTTAGCATTTTCTTGACACGCAGGGATGCTTTTCAGGCTATTAACTAGTGAAAACTTGGCAACTCCAAGAGCGCGGATGATAAAGACGATTATCTTAACAGAATATTCCGGGTATAACCGTCTTAACTCCCTTATAAATTCTGTATACCTCTTTTTCTTTTCATTCTCCTTGGCTATGACGTTTTTGTCAGCTGGTGCCGAATATTCGATAACGAACCTGGTTCGTTTCTCAACATCAAAAAGAACTATGTCAGATTTCGAGTGCGCAATAAAGTCAATTGTCGAGAATATGAAGTTCCAGTATATCCGACAGATCTCATTCTCGACAATTGACTCTATTTCCCTAGGAGCCTTTAGCGGAGCGGTATTTGGACTATATCATATAAGCAGCTATCATCGGCAGTATCATATAAGCAGCTATCATCGTATAAGCAGCTATTATCGGGAATGTCTTGGCTCAAAATGTGGTGACGGTACGCCATTTAAGGAAAGCAAATGCTAGCTCATACGACACACGCTGTTTTATAGAGAAACGCCACTTTGCCCACTTCTTCGTCTTTCCTGACCATTTTAAGAAGAGGGTCTTGTCCATTTGCGACTATATGTGCTATACCCAGAATAATCCTGTTGTGAAGATATTCAAGATTAAGTATTTCGCGACCACCTTGGAGGCGAGAGATGTAAAGTCAAGAAACAGAAGATTTAAGGTGCATGCTTTTGTTCATGTGCATAACCTTTCGGGACCCGATTTCGAGGGATCTGAGCTCATCCTTCGTCCATGGAACCACTACAAATGAATAAAGTACTACCGGCACGGCAAGCATGTTCGTCGCAGACACTTTGTTCCTCGCCGTATAGCGCTTCTGTCGACGAGCTCAGGGTCTTCGGGGATGCCATTAAGGGTTCCTTTCTTCAAATAACCCTTGGGGTATTTTTCTAACCCGAACTCCATTCCAATTTCTTGAGTGTACTCTTTGACAATGTCCAGAGCTAGATGTAGTTTCTCTTGGTTTTTTGCACAGACCTTAGGATCATCCATGTAAAATATATATGTGACTTTAGGCTTTCGATTTCCAGGTTTGCCGCAGAGGCACCCTTCAGAATGGTAAGTTACGAGAGATAGTGGCAATAGCGTGAGGCAAAAGAGGAGAGGGCTCATGGTGTCGCCCTGAAACACAACTCTCTGAAAGGTGAAACTGTTAGTGATCACACGATGTTTTCCAGACGAGATAGTAAATCTGGTTTTCCAAAGCGGCATTAATCTCTCTATGCACATCACGATGTGTGGATGAACCTTTAAGCTTTCCAACAGACAGATGATAAGTATATGGGAGGTTGAATCAAAAGCTTTCCGGTAATCAATCCAGGCCATCGATAGGTAACGCTGATAGAATGCTGCGTCTTCACAATCACATCTATCGATGAGCAGGTTCCCCGACATCCTGCTACGCCTGTCTTCGAGCCATGTTGTTCGTAAATCTCTCGCCACACAGATCCAATTGCCCTAACAATCCTATCATTTAGGATAGCTGTAAAGATCTTATACAGTGTGTTGAGACAAGTTATTGGCCTGTAATTTTCAGGATCAGGTAAGTTGCCCGTCTTCGGCAGGAACACTGTGCGCCCTTCTACCAACCACTCCGCAATAGGCTCTTCCGACTTTCGATATGAGGTTAAAATGCGGGCCAGATGCTGGTGGGTTGAAGCAAACTTTTTCCACCAGAATGTTTTGATACCATCTGGTCCCGGAGCGGAATAGTTCTTCATGCCTGTTAATACGTTTTTCACCTCCTCGGTAGTGATAGGTGGGCATTGCTCCTCAGGTGTTATGAGGGCACTGTTCAGCTCCTTGAAGCTATCTATATTCTTCGTGTGTTCTTTCAGTGGATACTGGACTTCGTAGACTTCTCTCCAAAATGCCTCGACCTCCTCTGGTGTGCGCGGGTGGTCGACAGTAACTGGAGGGTCTTGGAAGAGTCGAGATGGGTCAGACAAAAACTGTTGATTTTCTCTGACCCACCTCTCTCTCCGCTCTAGACTTCTCCTAGCGTTAGATAGTACTCGTATTCTGTCAACAATATGCTGCCTGATGGTCAGTAGCTTTGACTTGTTAAGTGTGTGATGACA
>CAKNWW010316505.1:0-14002 GCA_932074435.1 Andricus kollari | reverse complement strand
TCAAAGGCGGTTGACCGTTATCATTTAGCTGGTTGGCCCGACCAGTGGCGCAAAAAGTTGGACCGCCCGTCCGACGGTTGGCCCGACCGTGGACCGACGGTCAATTCGCACCTGGGAAGAAGCCAGTAGGAGCGTACTGCCTTGCAAGGACCTATTACGGTGTGAGGATGAAACTGTAGTGTATCCGCCGACGAGTTGACTTTGTCCTCGTCAAAGTCGGAAAGCCTTCATACTTAGCCCTGGGAAGGTATGAGGGTTATCACCCCCAGGACGGAAGACTCATCTGCGATCGACCGTTGACAATTCTGTCAACGGCATCAACTGATTTTCGACTAGCTTTCAATTTTCTCTGGACGAGGAATCGGACGAGTGGCGAGTCTGGTCTGTTGGGTTAAGAGTTCTTCCAAAGTTACGCATCAAAGTTCAAAGGCTGGGACCGTGGTACCGAACGGACTCAGGATTTGTACTCAGCAACCTAGAAAAAATAGGATATGACCACTTTGCATTGAAAAAATACATGTTTTACATAAAACTACCAATAAATTGTTTTTTTGTTTAGGTTAGGGACAAAGTTTGACGTCATAGAACCACAACAACTCCGAATTCGTAATGAGCAACCTCCAAAACTCCAATACATGTTTTACATAAAATTACCAATTCACCGTCTTTTTTCAGGTTAGGGACGAAGCGTGACATCATAGAACCACAATGATTCGGGATTCGTACTCAGCGACCTCGATAACATAGGATATGACCACTTTTCATACGTACGAATCATGTTTTACATGAAAACATCAATTTTCATGTTTTGTGAGGATAGGTACGAGAGCTGACGTGATGGAGCCAAACGGACCCCGCATTCGGATTCAGCGACCCCAAAAACGTAGGGGAAGCCTATTCTGGTTTCTGGGGTAGACAAATTTTTTTTTTGTGGAGCTGTGTATATTAGAAAAAGTTGGAAAAAGTATTTGGAAATTTTTCAGATTTCGTTTCATGAAGAGGCGGACTAATAATTTTTATTATTTTCTACATATGATGCAATTTGGAATAATCCAATTTTGATAAATAAACAATATCTAGGATCTAATCAGATCATTATTATGGAATTATTTATTGTTTATAGGATAGACGCACGCATGCGTCGTAGACAGGCTGGCATACGCAGTCATACGTCAACTACGTCGTGATGGCGATATGAGACGCTTTACGCACGCACTCTACCACCCATCACAGCATTGTGACAGGTGATGGCGGCATGCGTGCGTTATGACTCGCACAGCGTGCGTCGCACGCCTGCGAGTACTGTGCGTCACACGATTTTTATCTGGGTAGGCCAAACTATAATAACATAATAATAATCAACACTATGTAAACACACCACTAAATATGCACATCAATTTAATTTTAATGAGAGAAAAGTTAAAATTTTAGGAATGGAAAGCAATTATCACAACAGAAATATTATGGAAATGTTTTACATTCGTAAAAATACGAACTCGGTAAACTTACGAACAGACAGAGAATTTAAGTGTAATTTATCATGATTTAATCGAAACTTGCTGTTAAATTCCTTCTCTCACCAACGGACCTGACGCATGCGCAATCACTTATTTCTAACGTTAGTTCATACACTCTGAAGGTTTTTGGAGCAGCACAAAAATGTAGCTCTTCACTAATTTTTACGCTTATCATTAGTTTAAACAATAGTCACACCATTTTTTACACCAACTTATAGCAGTAAAATCAAAAACAATAGTGAAAATACCAAACTGAAAACCATCAAATACTCTTTTTTTAAATAACTCCAAATACCTATTTTAGATTTAGTGAGGTTATGAAAACTTTAAGGAAAATTATATTTTTTTGACTTCTTAAATATATGAGAACTACTACTCATTTTTAATATTCAATTTGGATGAAAAGTACATATTGTGGTAAGTTTAAAAATTAACAAATCAAAAATGTATTCATCGATAATAGACCATATATGTATACATATTCATGACAAGCTCTGTTATTTGTTATATTCCTGATGAGGCTGTGGTTCCGCAGCGAAATGCGTTGACTGTTCTTAAATTCTTAAATATATTATATGAATTTTACAAAGACCAAAGGCAATCAATCACTACCACCTTTATACATTTATTCTTATAAATTGGTCTAGATCGAAAAACAAATTTATGGCGAAGATTTTTTCCTATAAGACCCCAATTTTCAGAGTGGCAAATTAATTCGTCTTTGAGTAGTAGAACGATACGTAAACAAGATGCCATGATAGGTTAGTGGCGCGCGATCTCCCCTAGTGCGCGCACGCCGAGGATCTTTGTGCAGCGCTTTAGTGGCAGTTTTTTAAGTCAAGTAATGTTAATATTATGTGTCTTTTTGTCTGATTTTTTGGCGATAGTTTCGAACTTCTCGAGTTGAAGTTTTCCATCTTGACCGGGAATGAAAGCGCGGTACTGTAGTGTCGAATGATGCCAGGGATGAAAGACTTTGTGAAAACTTATCACTTTATTTAAAAGAAACAATCATCTTTTTTCAAAAACCTGAAGCAAAATTTATTGTCTGGGGGTTTTTTGATTTGCTTTGATTTCGCTGAGAATTACGCCTTCATAATTCAGAATGCAGCGCAATCATTCCACTGGAATAACGACCAAGCTACAATATTCACTGTGGTGATTTATGATAAAAAAGATGGAGAGTTCAAGCACGTAAGTATCGCAATCATATCTGATAACTTAGTTCATGACACGGTGGCGGTTTACGAGTATCAGAAGATAATAGTAGATTACTTGAAAACTCATTTCAGGCCAAAGAAAATCTACTATTTTACTGTTAGTGCAGGGCAACATTTTAAAAATAAGAGTAGCTTTGCTAATCTCCAAGCCCATAAAGAAGATTTTGGTATCCAAGCTGAATGGCACTTCCATGGTACATCTCATGGTAAGGGTGCATGTGATGGTATAGGAGCGAATATAAAGAGATAAGCAGCACGTTCAAGGTTACAATGTTCTCCGAAACATCACATACTCACTCCCCATGCTTTGTTTCAGTGGGGAAAGGGTAACTGTAAGGGCACCATAATTTTTTTGAGCAGCAAAGAAAATCATGCCGTAGCCACCGAGTTTGTTGAAAGCCAGATTTGAGAATGTAGTTATGATACCAGGTACATTAAAGTACCACGCTTTCATTCCCACAAAAAACAGAAACCCCAAAAGAGGCATGCAAAGAAAACAACTGTTGAAACTATCTCTAAGAAATCGAACAAAAAATGCATAATATTACTTAACTTAAAAAAATGGCACTAAAGCGTTGGACAAAGATCGTCGGCGTGAGTACACTAGGGGAGATCGCGTGCCACCCGCCGTATCATGGCTTCTTGTTTATGTATCGTTCTATTACTCAAAGACCATTTAATAAATAATTATCAAAATCAATTAATTTTTGACGCGAGGAATACTATCGAATAGGACTACGATTTGGCAAATTTTGAGCCCGATCGGACAACTTTCATTTTCGAGGTGGGTACACTTCAGAAATTATGCCCCATATACTTAAAATTATTGATTATTCATTGAATAAATTCACACACATAGACGCTTTCCTTTTCTTCAAAATGAGCATTTTCCATAAAACTTAAAAGTAAAGACATATAAGTGACGCAGCATGAAAAAGGTTAAAAACATACTTGCAGACTTATCGATATTATCAAACACGTATCGCAAAAATATATTTGATAAACTCTTAAAAGATACACGTAGTGCGCTGTATTAAATGTAAGTATACAATGTTAGATATAAAGTAGCAACTTGTGAAGAGCAAAATTGAACACAGGATTCAAAATGTGTATTAATAGCCCCATTACTATAATCCTCACCTTGAAACCTGTCTTCAGATTTGTGCAAAACGCTTGGCTTATTTTATATATTTTTTTAAATCATTCAATAAAAATTCGCAGTAATGCATTTATTTTCGACCACATTTTTGCAGAAAAGTCTGGTAAATTTGAGCGAAGAAAAACCACTGTACATATGATACAAGAACATAATATGTAAAATATGTCCACAAACGTCCGAAGAGGAACTTTGTAATTCTGCTGTGTCCTATCGGAATAGGGTACAGTTTTTTCGCAGACGATAAAGATGTTGAGGAATAAGAGGCGGTCTGATTGACTTTTAGAACAGACATTTGTTTTCAGTGTACTCTGATGTATGATACCTCGAAGTAATATTTCTTCTCGTCTTTGACTTTGAAGCCAGACTTTTAGATTAGTTGCGTTATTGACAGCACATTGAAAAAATGTTACTCTACTCACACCGTGATGAAAATAGTAATCTTTACTGGTTTCCAGTTTTTTTAAAGTTGGACAGATTAATTCTTGCAGATTAATATTTTGTCTACTCCTGATATTTTGCAAAAGTGCAGCTTTCTCAAGACCACGGGTATAGATTTGACCAGCTGATCTTTCGACATAGCAAAGATTCGAATGCAGAAAATTCGTAGAAGTATCTCCCTTGAACTACTTGATGCCGTGAAAATAGTAGGTGAGCCTGTTATTCTGCTGTTTCACAGGGCTACAAAGATCCGAGAAGGGGTAAGGTGGTGCAGTAGGGCGGAGTGAAAAAGGCAAATTTTGAGATAGGCTTTGCGAGGGACGTGGGGGCTAAAAGGTTGCCATTACCCTCCAATAAGAAGGCCTCAGAAGGTTTGTTTGATCAACAAATATCTTCATTCAGTCAGACGTCAACGAATATTTGAACTTTATGCGTAATAAACGCGGTATTGAAATATATGTTCAGCTCAGTTCAAATGCATAAAAAATCATTGAAAAAAGTAAATAAGGGTACTGAAAGTTGAAGTATTGGTTAATCTTCATCAAGTGGCCAAGCTATGAGGGTGGGGGGAGGAGTTAGAGCTTATTCTTCAATGATTTCATTGCGACCAATGAATATGGCATTTTGTCAACAATAGATTTAAGGGAAAATATGATGATTAGGATGATGGGGGGAAGGGAGGGGGAGGGGGAGGGGTACAAGGAAATATAAGTTTTTTAAATTATTCAACATGGTAAAACGTGAGTAACTTTATATTTCATTTTCGATATTAAAAATTTCAGATTTAAATTGGGGAGGGCTAAAATCTTTGAAAAGCGTAGTTTTATTATCGAAAGCGAAGATAATTTTAGTGATTATATAGATGAAAAGACAGCTGACGAGAAAATTAATAGCTATATTGGTGCAGTTTATGATCCAGACTTTTCTCTTTCTAGTTGGCAAATTCCGGATCCAGAATCATCGTCGAATCAAAATAGGCTGTGTCTAAATAAAGTGAGCGCTTGTTTCAGATAAGAAAGAAAAGTTGAGAAAAATAATACACGACGAGGATAGATCAAAATTTCGGACTTCGAAAGGCTTATTTTTTTATGGTAGAGAAGATAAGATCTTGCTGATAGAAGTTGATGATGAAAATATCAAACGTCGGAGAACTATCAGGGAAGAGCATGAATCTCTCATTCAAGAGCCTGGTAATAAGTATGTGGGTCATGTAACTGTCGAAAACCCTAAGACAGAATTAAACGTTTGCAATAAAATTTTTAAATACCTGGATATCAGTAAAATAATACTGGACCAAAAAGTTGCGAAAGGTTGCGATGGGACGAACACAACCACAGGAAAACACAATGGGATTGGGCGCTTTGAAATAAAATTAGAAAGAGCATTTCAGTGGCTTGTGTGCCTCCTACATTTCAATGAGCTTCCATTCAGACATCTGATTGACACTCTGGATGGTCCCTTATCTAATGCAGAGACACTAACTGGACCTCTTGGACGTCAGCTTCCGCATTCCGAAAATCTCCCCGTGGTAAACTTTCATCCCTTCAAAATATCAGTAGTTTTAAATCTAATAGATATAAGTGATTTAAGCAAAGATCAAAAGTATCTCTTCGAAATAACGACTGCTATTTCGAAAGGAGAATGCTCTGCCAGCTTGGAAAGACGGAATAATGGGAAAATTGTTAAATCAAGATGGCCAAATACAGCTAATGGGTTGATGCGACTCTACATTAGCACCGCTAATCCGAGTAAGGTACAAATCGTATTAATCAATTTTATCCTTAAGGTTTATGTTCCACTTTGGTTTCACATCAAGCACAACAACAAATGCGTTGCTGGAGGTCCTGCTCGTTGGCTTTAAATTAAATTGACGCGCTACATGGAACAAAAAGAGAGAGCATCTTGTGGAAAAGTTCATCCAACAAAACGCTTATTTTGCTCATCCAGATAACACTCTAGTCTCAATGCTTCATGACCCTGCAAGGCGTGTGCGTGAAATACCGGTCAGTCGTATTGCAGAAGCAAGACAGACATCGCAAAAATCACTTACATGTTTGAAATCCCTAAATTAAACTATCGGCACATGTTCGAGTCCTTCTCAGTTCTTCTGGGGTCCCAGGGGGCGGGGGGGGGGGGGGGGGTCCCTCTCGTGAAGTTGAATGAGTAGAGGTCGGTAGTGGTGTTGAAATCACATCTGGCAAATGAGCAATTTCGACGAATGTTCCCCTCTCTGGACAGGCCTGCATTAGGATGTCAGATATGTAAAATTCCGAGAAATAAGGGCGGCGGCGAAAATGATTTATCATCCTCCAAAATCAACCATAACTTGTCTAGACGCATCAATTTCAAAAACGTTATCATATTCGGAGTAAGCGATAAAATTTACTGTGTTGGCGAGTGGTTCTTCAAAACGCAACTCTATTCTTAGATTTCCATGTTTTACGAGATCATAGTAAGAATAACAATTTGTATAAATATCAGGGGTAAGATCGAACGCAAACAGGCAGAATCCTTCCGATCAATCGCTTCTATCAATATCATTGCCCTCGTTAAGAAAGTGAATACCAGTGCCAGAGAAAAAAGTTTGATCAGCATCAAGGTAAAGTTTATTTTTGGAAAAATCTGGCTGCAGAGCTGTCGACGGTATTTGTGTGCCATTGACGTAAAGGGATAAGAAATGAATCTCGTAATTTTCAAAGTTTAATTGAGGAAGTTCTTAGTTTCCGTTAAAGGCTCTGTTCTCGAGAAAACCAATGATTATTCTTTTAGACAACTGAACAAGAATAACACTATCAAGAGTTTCATCGTAAATACCGCCATGTAAAGTGAGCGCTTTGATCTCCACTCTTATTATAGGGTATTTTACTGTTTCTTGTACTAGAGCTTTTGCGTGTGCTAGTGAAATTCCGGGGCTTATTTTTGAACGACGTACGAAGAGCGATGCATCCAAAATACGTAAACTACCTGTGGAAGAACCATCTCGACTCCGTTGAGAAGAAATTTGTTTTGATTAAAAATGTCGCAATGCAGATGACCGATTAGATCTATTGTTTTGCTTTCACCAAAATGAGCTCGACGGATATCGATACCTGAACGTTCGGTGGACAAATCTTTCGTTTTTCCTGCCGAATCCACATACCAGAGATCGGAAGTCAAATGGCTCTTTTTCGCAGCCATCTGATTGAACATCGAATGAAGTAAGATGTTTATCACAGTTACACTTTACAGATCGGCTGTATTTGCAGAAATTTCTGCCAGTGCTTCCAATTTGACGCGTATACTGAGCGTTGTATGAGCGAGATTTATGTATTCTTCGCCGTGGCCTGGAATGACAAACTCCATTGGCGAATCGTCGATCAGCGATGAAACGGGCTTTCAATGGATCCATTGCGAGCACTCAATAGATGTTTGAGTAGGTGAAAGAGAAAAAAAATCTAGTTCAGTTTTTAAACACTCGCTAGAATGTAACTGTAAAAAGGACATCATATAATAATCTAATTATTACCCGCCAAACATTTCCGAAATTGAATGATTTTTTCCTGCGTTAGATTTACGATTTGGTTTCTTTTCTGTTTCCTTATTTTTCCTTTTTTTACTACTTTTGATTCTCTTTTTAGATTTCGAATTTTTCACCCTTTTCTTCTTCTTTGTTTTACGTGTTGTACTAAGCCTCTTACCTTTTTTCCATTCAATCCTTTTTCTGAGCTGCGTGACACTCTCAATACCACGAACTCCGGACAACTGAGGTCCGAAATTTTTTACAACAAATTTATAACCAGATCCATTCATAATATTATCAATTTAATCCACACCCTTTATTTTTAATTTTTGACCAGATTCATTAATAAGTGAGTTGAATGCCATAACCTCTCTGATAGGACGGTCCTACATAAACTTTTGCTATTCCCCCTCCAGCAACTTGTGCCAGAGTGTCAAACTTGAATGGTATAGGAAGTCCAGGATGATCTCTTACATCGATTTCTATCGTGCGAAATTGAGTATGAAGAAGAGGAATGTAGTTCGGAGAGAAAAACTGAGTAACTTGTGTGGATGCCAAAATGTGGTTTCGGATGTCGGCAGAAATAATACGTAAAAGCAGTGTTTGTACATCACCTGTAATGTGATACTTTTTCACTTATTGCAAGAAAATGACGACATTTCATCTAACAATCGGACTAGATCGTTTACCTGTGGGTACACACCAGGTCGAAACTCAGAGACAATAGGACTTAACCATTTACCACGCAACATACCTGCTGTGTATTTATCTTTAATAGCATTGTCATTAAACTCAAACAACTCTTGGTCTCCTTCAAGAACTTAAGAATGCGAGTATTTAACATGTCATTCTTCACCGTCAATTTTCGCTTCTTTCATCCTTTTGTCGTAATTTTCCACATTTTTCTCTTCAATGATGCTACTACATGACACATTCGTCATTAGAGCTATGCGATTTTCTATTCAATCAGGGAAATTGTGTCTTACATGAAAAAAGGTTTTTGGATAAAATTGAAAAAAATGTTCTTCGATAAAAAATAAATTTTTTTTTTAAACATGTTGATGCATTTGCCATTTTTACGCTCATCTTTCAAGAATGGTGAATGTATTATTTAACTCATTTCAGCATGGAGTCTGTTCATAATATTACCAGGAGTTTTCGTCTTATTGTTGAGATTGGGAACTTTGTAGTTAGCAACAGAGAAGATATTACCTCCCAGGTGCGAAATTCGGTCGGATGCCAGAGATTGACCATAGGCCCAAAGTCGGTCCTACTTTGGTAACCGATCTGCGGTAACCAGAGTTGGACCGACTAAGGTGTTTTCAAGCTGCCATGGTCTCGCTGACGTTGGCAACCGACCTCGGCAGTGGGCGAAAAGCCGACTGTCGGCCCAATTCTGGCCCAACTTTGGGCCGACAATCGGATAAGCTGTGGCAGATTGGTCGGTACGACCGCAAGAATGCGGTCGGTTCGACTCTGTATACAGCAGTCGGTTAACCACAAGTCACCTTTATGCACCTGATGGTCGGTTAAACCTTGGCCCAAATATAGGCCTGCCGTCGGACAAACGCTGGTTCATGGTTTTAAAAAAGACCGTGAAAGTACGGTCCGCCCGACTCTGGGCAATAGATGGCCCGACCATCGGCATAACATTAGCTTTTACAAGTCATCATGATGCGCGAATTTTAAATGCTCATTAAAAATCACATTTTATGTCATTATCAAAAGTTGTAAAATAGCCTAAAACGCGAAAAAACAAAATATTACACGAAGAAAAATTATTCAAAGTGGGCGCCAAATAAAAAAATGTTTGAAAAAAAATTGTTTAAAAAAGTTTGAAAAAAATGTTTGAAACAAATTGTTTAAAAAAAATTGTTGATAAGAAATGTTTGAAAAAAATTGTTAGAAAAAAAATTGAAGAAAAATTGTTGAAAGAAAATTAAAACAAAAATTTTGAAGAAAAAAAATTTGTTGAAAAGTCGTTGAAACAAATTTTAAGGGTTTCAGCCCGGGGCTACAAAACCCTAAAAATTGTAATAAGTTAAAATTATTTATTTAAAAGTTATTTCACTTATATTCCCGTTAACAGTTGATTTATTTTACATCTACATGATGTCGCATAATAATAAAAAAATTATTGAGAAAACAGAGTTAAAGAAATATTTAATTTTAACTGCTTTGAGTTGTGACTTATGAGGATGGTTTTTTCCTTGACTTTCAACTCTGTATGCATAGAGTAATGGGTAAGACTTCCGACTGCTAGGCGATAGATTCAGGTATAGATGTAGGTTTGAAACCCCGTAGCGTTAGAAATTTTATTTGTAATATAATTTAAAGAAATGTAATATATGTATTTATTTTAAGCAGGACCATTAATATTTATACTCAAAATACTCGCAATCAATTATTATTAATTTTTTGAATACCTTGAATCTACAAAAATCAAAGTCGGCCCCACGTTGTTGTCCAAGGTTGGGCCGACTTCATACCAAATGTTGGGCCGACTTTAAGAAGTCAAAGGCGGTTGACCATTATCATTTAGCTGGTTGGCCCGACCAGTGGCGCAAAAAGTTGGACCGACCGTCCGACGGTTGGCTTGACCGTGGGCCGACGGTCAATTCGCACCTGGGCTGCAGGATTCATCGAAGAAGCGTGCGCTTTCGTAATTCCAGCATTAGTCTCTGATCCGAAACCTTGTTGTAGACATTTTTCTAACTGCTCGCTTGGCACCGAAACCATATGTTTCTCGTATGCTCCATGATTTCTAAATGGAAAAGATATTCTCAACCTCGTAAATTAGCTTAACTGAAAGTATTTCAGAGAAGACTACCGATAATCGGTGCGAGTAATAACGGTAAAAATCCACACTTCTGAATGATAAAGCGTTTTTTTATTTTTTTAAGTACCTTTCGATGCTGCCAATTTTCTTAAAGTATGTTTATGCTTTTTTAACTTGTTTTTTTTTCATGTGTTTTCAAAGATATATTTCCTACCAAAATATTTAGAGCGCACGCACATATACATTTTACGAGTTTTGCATTAGCTGTGCTCAGAATGGCTTTTCGTTGATAACGATCGAGGCGACAGAGCGCATGCAATGCTGCCGTGTTTTTACCAATATGTTTACGTGCACTCGACGCCATTATAGACGTACAACTGGTATCTGATCAACTCAAGCACTATTTTAAACTATTTTAAATCGAGAGGAAGGTAACAATTAGGTTTAGATGTTGCGTCCTGATAGGCTTTCTGGAGAAAACGAGGATTTTCTGGATATGTTTGTCCAGCAAGATGTTGAAATTGATCTCGGTCTGGAGGATACTTATCAGCTTGTAAGCGCGGTCGGAGTGGAACCTATATAAGCTTTTTCGGTTCCAGACCCGCAAAGTTACCCTTGCAAAAAGGTATGACACGAAAAAAATGACAGGCCTATCATTTTTTTGTGTCATTTTATCGCGACGACAGGAAAAACGACAGGAAAATGACGACAGAAAAAAAATGACTCGCATAAAATGAGAGGCCGGTATTTGCACTTAAAGTTTTTGACACTAATCAAAGAGTGACAATTGAAAGGAATTTGCAATACCAGATAATCGTTCCGCGTTCAATCCTTACAAAAAAATATGCCCGCTGCGCGGGCACATTCTCATTGCCCGCTACGCGCTCGATCTTTGTATTTTGCACACATTTGTGCACAGACCTTTTAAAATTAAAGTTCAACAATTGTAATTTGATGATTGTGAATTATCTTTTGTTAAAGCTCCTTCGGCTTTAGCTAATACATTTTTATCACGTATCTCGTGCTTCGGACTCGATTTTGTCTAAAATGTGAACTTTTCTATATTATGTTCAACACTATTATATCTAATGTATATTATATTTATTTCTGTACCTCGATCTGGTACTGCTTATTCTTATGATAATCTTGTACGGCTCTCAAAAGGAAACGTTTTTCTCCTCTTGACTTTTTTTCATATCGTGCTTTGTTCGGCTTAAAATGTTAATTTTTGTTTTTTTTTTTTTATTTTGAAATGCTATAACTCTGATAATTTTGATTTTATCGAAAAATGTCATTAGGTTAAATGGTTTGTCTTTTTGCGTACTACTAATAACCGTACATATAATTTTCAAATCTTGAAAAAAGTGGTCTCAAAAATTTTCAAAATGTGTCCACAAAATTCAGGTAACCATACATACAGACATACAGACATACATACAAACAGACACCGACAAAATGTTATGATTTTCGGAATCTGTAAGTGCCGAAACGTAAAGATCCGTTAAAAACCAGAGATCGAAAATTTGTACGATTACATTACACTCTCATGAATGAGAATGTAAAAATCTATGTTAATTGAAAATTTTGATAAGCGTCACAGACTGTAATGGCAATTGCCAAACTTCTGATATATGGCATTTAGTCATCATATAGGTAATTAAAGCAATGAGAACAAAGCGAATTCATTCATGAACGTTAATTTATTTTTAATTTTTACATTAAACGACTTAATCATTAAATACTGACTGACCGAATCTATATGTTTTCTCGCCCGACCTCTTGTTGTGCTGCATTTTGTTCTAATCTCGGTATCAAAACCCTTTTTATTATCAGCGGTATCGCCAAAAATTTTCATGGTGAGCTCTGAAAATTGGATAAAATTACAAGTTGACTAAAATGAATAATGGCAAATATGGTGAATAATCTTAATTGACTGGAAAACTGGGAAAGAATGTTGATTATTTTATTTAGTATAAAATTTCGCGTGAGACCAAGAAATTAATTTTTAACCTGTGAAAAAATTTCGTCTCCTCATTTGTACTTTATATATTTTTCTAATATTAAAAACATAAACACTGTAAAAATCCGCAATAACAAATTTTAAAGTATTAAGTGTTTGAAACACTTTTGAAACGATTTAAATTAAGTTTTAAAAATAGGATATATAATATCGGCCGTATTTTTTCTGTCATCATTTTCCTGTCATTTTTCCGGTCGTCGCGAAAAAATGACAGAAAAAAAATGACATTCCTGTCATTTTTTTCGTGTCATACCTTTTCGTAAGGGTATATAAGCTTTTTCTGGTTCCGCGCCCGGACCAAGCTTTTAAGCTTATTAGAGCCTGGTTCGCATGCTGAAAATTAGCTAGTTCCCGTCACCCGCATCACAGAAAGGTAAAGAGAAAAAGAGCGTAGAGTTTATGGTGTGTTTACTCACTCAAACACTTTTCAATTTGAACATCTAAAAGCCTTTACAACCTGCTCCCCAGAGCCCATCGCAAGATGCTATCTTATCTTACCTGAGCTGGGATCTTAATCTCATATACTTTCGCACGCCAGGAAGATTTAGGGAAATAGAAAAAATATCATATTAGCTAAAAGCACTTTTTATTTCAGTTTGAGAAACATCGTTGCAGATAACAGTTTCAAAATTTGTTTAATAAATTCTTGTAATATTTCCACTAAAAATGCATACACATACTCCCACACATAACACACACGTGCACTCACCCGAAGAGAAATATACACGTATATACATACTTGTGATTGGTGATATTAAATATAGTCTTTCATTGTTGACCATTAGAAATCATACAATTTATCGTTGAAATTTTGCCCGAGCTATATTGTTTTGAAAATGAACAAATGTTTTTTTTTACAAAAAAATTATTATAAAACATATGACATTTATATTTTTAATTAAATATGTAGGCAGAAGCTATCAAAAAACTTTTTAAACGTCATTAGTCTTTTCTAGATGTTTTACACAGATTATCTTTCATTTCTTTAGTAATTTGAGTATTTAAAATACATGTTATTTCTCCAAACACGAGTTCAAAATGTGAATTTACAAACTCCGGCGACAATTTGGTCTTTAGTTGTTGCTTAAAGTACTTAAGTTTAACCTTCACAATTGGACGAACAAATTCACTGGCTGGCCTGTGTATTTTTTCCGTCAAAAAAATGAGCACTCAATTCTTCAACGAAAATATCCTTGCAGAGCTTGACATTCGATAAAACCCGCTTACTTTTGATGCGTTCATCGATGCGAACGACAATGTTGACGAGGCCTTGAAATGTAGGTGCTTGAAGAATAATGCCGGGGATATACACTGAGAAAAATGAACTGTTGAATCAAAAGTGCCGGTGCTATTGAATTCCGCATTATTGA
>CAKNWW010316490.1:0-11065 GCA_932074435.1 Andricus kollari | reverse complement strand
TCATCATTCGAAGGGAAATGAATGGAGGCTTTTCTCCCCATTATATTGAATATGCCTGCCCCCTACCGTATCGGACAGCAAGGCACCAAGTGCCTCTTGCATCTTTTCTTCCAAGAAAAAATACATCAAATTCAAATTGGTGCGAATTCGCAGCACTGTGCACCTAAAAAATGTTCGATTATTACTTTATTAACATTAAATCTTGTTTTTATTGAAAATTAACATCTTATCTCTAATTCCCATTATCATTTATTTATTTCTGTTGAGACATGCTGAAATTCAAAATCTTCCTTTAAAAAATTAAAGTTTACGAAATTTTGGTTCACTTTAACGTGATGTAGTTCCTTAAATTTTCAATTGATCGAAAACTTGCGCAAGAATTTTTGGTAGACCAGTTTTAGGCGGGAATAGAACTCTCGTCGTAACTTTTGCAACTCAATAATTTTAAATCAAACAGTTTCACAAGAACTCAAACTATTAATATTCGAAAATTTTGATTCACTTTAGCTGGTCTGGTACTATAAATTTAGAATTGATTGTAAAGTTTCACGCGACTTGATGTTGGAACTTTTCCGGGGTCAATAGACCCAGTGGGCACCAAATCGTCAGAGCGTGCGACGTTTTAACGATATCGTAAAGACACCTTAAGAACATGGACATAGGATGTCGTAAAGTTGTCGCCAAGACGTCGTAACGATGTGGCAAAGACGTCACGAATTTTTGTGATGCTGGGGAGCGTTGACTAAAACTCTTTGGACCATATGCATAAAAGCGTGCATATCAACTCGTCAGTTCCGCGACGATACATTTCACGCTGTCAAGGCGGACGCGGACTTCTGAATGTCCAGTGTCTTCACAACCAAATCTTTTTAAGTATAGCTTACATCGTTGCCAATGGCAGAGATCCTCTCCTAAGAATGGTCAGAAACCACAAGATGATTGATGAAGGAGCGTTCCTTTACAAAGACGCAGAGCAAGCGGCCGAGACCCTTGGCCTGAATTTTAACATCAGAAGTAAGGAAAGTGCATTACTCCATCTAGATGCTTCGCTTCTAAAAGCCGAAGTGAAGAAAGCAGAGGTAGCAAAATTTCATCAACAGCTGCTCGACAGGAAAATGCACCGAAACTTTCACAGAAATATAGAAAAAGAGTCCTTGTCGAAAGAGAAAACTTTTGCTTTGGTCATAACATCAGGGCCTGATTTAGGTACAGAGGGTTTTATTTTCGCATTCCAAGACGGTGTCATTTCAACCTTAGCATACCGTGACCGCATTTGATGTCAAGAAGTTCCCAGTGATAGGTTCAGAGCGTGTCATGCACACGCTGAGTACCTGGAACACATACTATCGGGGTGTCCCACCCACCTAGGAACGACGTATATCTACATATATAATGCGGCCCTAAGAGTGCTTTATTACCATCTTTGTCGCTATTAAGATGTTGGCCGCGACCCTGCCCTAGCCGACGCTCCAAGGGAGATAGAGTCAATTCTCCAAAACAAGAAGTGCCAAATTTTCTGGAACTACGATTTTCGGAGAGCAGTTTCCGTTGCACACTCGAGGCCTGACATTGTTCTCCAAGACTTCGAGAAGCGAACTATATTCGTGATCGAATTCTCGGCTCCTTCCAAAAACAACATCACTGCCAAGGAGAAAAGGTATCAAGACCTTAAAAGGGATCTGCAACGACTGTACCCAAAATATTCGGTACAAGTAATTGTCCTTGTGATAGGTGCTCTCGGAGGTGCAAAACTTTAACTGGTTCGTAACCTTAAAGTCATACCCGCGTACCAAAAATATGCCAAGGCCCTTGCGAGATGGATGCAGAAAGCTGTCATCCTTGGTTCGCTTCGTGTCCTCAAGACACACGAGGTTTCGCCAGCCTGTCGTTGTGATTTCATCGTGTTCTGTGACCACCCAGCTCATTGTTGTGAGACATGGCCATAAGTGTGATTTACCGCGATTCTACTGAGAGCCAGTGTCATTTTTAGACGGCAGTTGATCCCAGTGGGACCGTGCGGTGGAGTTCTTTAAATACATATGGCAACTGCCGTCTAAAAACGTCACCGGCACCCAGTAGAACCGCGGACCGGCCGGCGAAACCCTCGTGTGTCTTGAGGACATAAAGCGACCCAAGGAAGGAAGCTTTCTGCATCCATCTCAAGAGTGCCTTGGCATTTTATTGTGGGTACAGTCGTTGCAGCTTCTTTTTAAGGCCTTGATACCTCTTCTCTTTTTCCTTCTCCTTGGCAGTGATGTTGTATTCAAACGGAGCCGAGAATTCGATCACGAATATAGTTTGTTTCTATAACTCTTGGAGAACTATGTAAGGCCTCCAGTGTGCAACGGAAACTGCTCTCCGAAAATCGTTTTGGACAATTGACTCTATCTCCCTCGGAGCGTCCAGCAGGACAGGGTGTTCTAGGTACTCAGCGTGTGTATGACATGCTCTGCACCTATCGCTGGGAAAATGAAACCCTCTGTACCTGAATCGAGTCCTGATCATCTGCTGATGATCTGCTTTCGCCTTGATGGCGTGAGATGTATAATCGCGGAACGGACGAATTGATACGCAAGCTTTTATGCATATGCATGATCTTATGTGTGGCGATATCAAGGGCCGTAAGCTGTTTCTTCGTCCATTCAACAACTCCAAACGAGTAGAGTTGAACCGGGATGGCAAGCATGTTAGTCACAGATACCTTGTTCAACACCGACAGATTTGCAGACCAAATCTGTCGAAGAAGATGCTTGTGTCTGCTTTGGAGATACTCCTTCACTGATGTTACGTGTTGAATGGAACTTTGAGTCACGCCCAGGTATGAATAGGTCTCCCTGGTTTCCAGATGTCTAATAACACTTATATATTATATATTTAAAGCACCCTGAAGTTTGCTTTTATCAGAAGCATGGATGTTCAGGTCATCCCTATAAAATACATGATTGACCTTTACTCGCGATGATTATTGTCGTCGCAGAGATATCCAGAAGAATTTCGTACTGCGAGAGATGGAGGCAGAAGTGTGAGGCAAAAAAGCAGAGGGATGATGGTATGGCTCTGAAAGACTCCCCTCTGAAAGCTGATGTTGTTCGTTGTCAGCCGATATTTTCATAGGTTGAATCGAAAGCTTTCCGGTAGTCAATCCAGGTCCGTGACAGCACGCGCTGATAGGTTCCTGCGTCTTCGCAGACGTACTTGTCAATAAGCAGGTTCTCCCGGCAAGTTGTCTTTAGACAATTTGCCTTTTTAGGTAGGAGTATAGTGCGTCCTAACACAAGCCACTGCGGAATGGACGTTTCCGACTTTAAATAAGAGGTGAATATGCTGGCCAGATGATGGTATTTAGGAGTAAACTTCTTCCACCAGAAGTTCTTGATACCATCTGGTCATGCAGCGAAAAAGTTCTTCGTCTTGTCGCAAAACTCCTCGAAGCGGATGATATTGTTAGTTCCTTCTCTCAACTCCAGTGGTTTCGGGATCTTATATACCTCTTTCCAAAAAGTCTCTAGCTCGTTGGGCTTGAGTGGAGTTTCGACATTAACAGAGAGATCCCAGAAGAGGCGCGATGGGTCAGCGAGCAACTGTTGATTGTCCCTGATCCATCTTTTGCTTTGTGTATTCTCCTCCTTGCGTCAGATAACACCCGTATTTTGTCAACAATATGCTGCTTGATTGTCAGCAGCGTTGATACGTTCAGTGTGTGATTGTAGATCCTTAGTTCTTGGGCTAACTTGCGATCTCTTTCCATGAATGGTCTATCATATGTTATGCAGCCAATCAAACACTGGACACGCAACGCATTCTGTCTTGCTCATCCAATCTTCTGTTCAGGTGATGCAAGCGTCTTTTGTTTTTTTGATTCATCGTCGGTTTTAGCCGTGAACTTGAATCAGCCAAAGCTCTCGCAGCAACATAAACTGAGCAATTCGTGGTCCAGATGTCAGACTCCTGCGAGATATCTCCACGAAGGGAGGCATCCATTTCAGCTAGATCTTGGAGGTTAGGAGGTACCTGTATCTTAATGTTCCTCCTTGACCTGAAATTGCGATCATCCTTCAGAAAGTTCGTGCTTTCCGCGGTTGGTCTTAATGTCGCTTCCTCATTTTCGTATGCAGCTTGTTCAAGCAGCGGTTAAGGAAGCGCTACTTGTACATATCCATTTTTTCAGAGATAGGCTCGTTGATTTCGCAATAATTGAATCGAAACGTGTTGAAGCCCTGGTTGTTTCTGGAACCACAGAGTATGCATACGGAGCCCTCCAGCAAGTCATCCTTGATTTTACTCGTCCACTTAATGTAGGCGTTTCGCCGGGTCGTCGTCGTGTTTCCATGTAAATTATTTTCAGCACCCTGAACTTTAGAATGATTGGCACTGCTTGCCGAACCATTGTCGGGTACTCTGCGCGTTTCATCGGTTTGAACCGGATCTACAACTTTTTCGTGGTTTGGTGGTGTCATTGTTATCCCCACGAGCTGCTAGGGAAAGGGTTCGCCTGTCCTTTTAGAGCCCCGCGTGCAAAGATAAGGCTGCATACTCTGACATTCAGCTTTCGGCAATATTGTTACGCCTCTGCTTAGGGGTTATTGCTTTGGGACCATCCCTAAGCAATTGTCCGCGACTGCTAATTAAGGGGCTAGTCTAGTTTCTCACTTTCAAAAAATCGACTTTTTTTTTGCCTAATTCTATATTATATTATTTGGAGAAAAAGTTTCCAGAGTAACTGTAAGTATGAAAAATTAAATTTTATAACCAAAAATCAGTTGTCAAAACTTAAAAAGCGTTTTTTTATGATCTTTTCGATATTTAAAAAAATATAAATTTGCCGAGCAAAAAACGAGCATTTTTTTGGTGAATATTTGAACATTTTTTTTCAAAACGCTACCATTTTTTTAATTTTCAATATTTTCAAAAGATCGTAGTTCATGGTGCGGGGAAAGTCATCTAGTTTAACGTGAAAAAACAATTTTCAGATATTGGCATTCTGAAGACCTCTACAACTGCAGCCGATTTACAACTTCATTTTTGGATGACTCGACATCGGAGTGTATAACTCGGCTTACAGTATATATTATTTCATGAAATTTTGTGTATTAACTTCTCAATAGTATCTGAATTTATCCTTAAAATTATAAAATATTTGACCAAATGGTTTTTTTTATGAGTGCCGAAAAATCACTTCCATTTTCCGCCCGAGAAACTAGACTAGCCCCTTAATGATTGTAACCATATTTAGCAGAAACCCTAGGTACAGCTAGGTACACTAGGACTCTCTATCCGTAACCCGGGGACGCGTTCTGTCCAAGCTATCCTAAACGACAGGAATCTTCGAGGACTTGAGCCTGTGTGGAAAGAGATTTACGATCACCGTGGCCCGAAAAAAGTTGTAGCAGGCTGCCGAGAGAACCTGCTAATTGACAGGAGCGCCTGCAAAGTCGCAGCAACCTATCATCTGTCTCTTGGAAAGATTGAATGTTCATACACACATTGTGAGATGTATAGAGAAATTGATGCCCCTTTGGAAAACTATATTTACTATCTCATCTGCAAATTATCGTGTGGCACCTTCAAGAGGGCCGTCTTTCAGGGCCAAACCAAAAGCCCTCTGCTCTTTTGCATCACACTTCTGCCTCTATCTCTCGCACTACGCAATTCTCCTGGATATCTCTGCGGCGAGACTAACCATCGCGAGCATACGGTCACTCATGTATTTTATATTGATGACCAGAATATCTATGCTTCTGGTAAAAGCAAACTTCAAAGTGCTTTAAATATCGTCGAGATGTACAAAGTAGAGATTGGTATGGACTTTGGATTCGACAAGTGTGTCAAGATTATTCTGAAGACAGAAAAGAGCACTGGCGTTCCAGTAATCTTTCGGGGGTGTTCCAATAATGCGCGGGCACATTTGGATCACGCTCTGCGCACGATGCTCGCTAGTATGAGCGCGCCTGAATAATATATGTAGGGGAAAGTGGGGTATGGTGTCAGTGCGGGGCACGGTGACTCTTGCAAATAATGCTCGTGTTTCTTGAGTTTCATATTAGTTTTCTCACATAAAATAGCTTTCTTGAGTACCAAAGAAAGGTATTCTACGTAAAATTATTAATATGAAAATGTACAAACACGAGCATTATTTGCAAGAGTCGCCGTGCCCCGCACTGACACCATACCCCACGTTCCCCTACCTCGTGCTGCGCGCTCGGTCTTTTACTTCCCCATATTTGTTAACAGACCTTTTGAAGTTAAAGGTCAAAAGTCAAAGCATTTCGTGCCACGCACTCGATTTTGAACAAAATGCGAACTTTTCTACATTATGCAACTCTATTATATCTAATATATTGTAACGTGACAATTTTGTTTCATCAAGTAAAACAGAATTTTAACTTTGATCCAATCTCTAACTCGGTTACAGGTTGTTTTAACTCCATTTTTTTCTATATGTTACTCACAATTACGTTAGGTTTTATTATGTTTATTTAATAGTTTTCTTTAATTGATGTTATTTGAGAATGTATTCTTATAATTACTTATCAATCTTTATTTTCTTTTTTTTATAATTTCTTTTAACATGTGATAGGGCTTATATTTTAAAGAAGGGATTATTTTTGAATGTAAGTATTTTCTGAATCGTATGACATAAGAGAGAAGAGAGAGAGTGAGAGAAGGGAGTTTGCACTCCTGGAGTTTTGCTCTCTCAATTACCTGGACGACGATGTTCCTCGCTGTATTTTGACTGCTCCAAGCCTATTCAAGATGGTATGGGCTTAACCATATCATTGATGTACTTTTGGCGAACTTCGCTTCACTTACTCCGTGAACTATATCTCTTACCATCTGAATACTGCAAGGTTCAACAGACGTGACGCCAGATGGCGCGTCGATGTACTTTTTGGCGAATTCTACAACTTGAGAGGAAGGAAGGACGCGTTTGAAAGCGGTAAAGACCAGATTACATGCGGCCATCTTACTGTAAAGTATTTTGTCGAACGCTTTTGTGGAGAAGTAGAAATTCATTGATTAATAAACCGGAGAATAAGGAATTCACGGATTGATATACCTTTTTTTGGTTTTCGAGTAGAGTTCAGGTTGTTCATGTCTCATTCTTATCTCTTTCTCTGCCTCTCTCTCTCCAATATAAATTTTATATTATATAGTAGAATATTTTCTTTGATGATTTAACCCAAGTCTTTTCCGTGAGTTTAATAATGTCGGGTGATTCACAATTTTCCTTTTTGGTATGTAGTTTTTATGTCCTTGCCGTATGTTGGTTATCATTATTTCTCTTTTGAATTAATAAATGATTCAATTGTAAATGTTGATAAAACGCTAAATAATTTTATTATTCTTTTAACCTTGCTCAGTGTCCACCTTTTTTTACCCCGTGGCGTCTCCACAGGTGCCTGGCGCCAAGCACCAGACATTGGTCTGGTCTTTCCTTCTAAACAAAATTTTCAGGCTATCGGACATTTTAACCCGCTCGGCTACTGTTTCTAACAGGTAGGTCATTTTCCACCTAAGATTAAAAACCATGTCACAATATATCACATTTATTTCTGTTCCTCGGCCTGGGATTGCTAATTCAGATATGCATAATAAAGTACAAATTTTATTTATCATGATTACATAAATATTTGTTCCTTAGTTTGCATTAAATTTTATTCTCAACTACCCTAAAAACGTATCATTTCAGTAAATTTATATTGTTACAATTCATAATATGCATTGGTATTGAAACAGACGTATATTCATTGTCTTGACTTAATTATTTTAAAAAACTGCACAGCCTATAAAAAAAACAATGTTGTTATTATACATTTTATTGCAACTTGTTTCGCGTTTCCATAAATTGAATTTGTTTATCTTCAATGTTATTTTTTACGATTTGAACCAAAAATACGCATCCTAGCATAAAGTTTTTCTAAGAAAAGTTTTAGATATAATTTAGGCAAAGTATTTTATTAAATAAAATGCTATTGTAGCTTTGTCGTTTTTTGCGTCTCTTGTGTGGCTTTGCCAAAAATTTAATTCTAATTTTCATGCTATTTTTTATGATTAAAACAAAAACTACGCTCCTATAAAAAAATCATTATTACAAATTGGTACAGCTCTTTTTTGGGTGAGCAACTTTTGTCTATTAATATTTTCATACCATATGTCGTTCTTCCAAAAATTGAATTCTTTTATTTTTAATTTTATTTTTTACGAATAAAACAAAACCTACGCATCCTATCAAAAAGTGATTGTCATCAAATTTGTAGATCATTTTTGAGTGCAAAATTTTTGTCAATTTATATTTTAACGTATCTTGCGTCGTTTATCCAAAAATTAAATTTTTTTATTGTTATGTTATTTTCCACCTCTAAACGAAAACTACGCATCCTATCAAAAAAATGATCAATAAACAAATTGGTAGCTCTTTTCTGGTTGAACAAATTTTGTCCATCTAGTTTTTTCGCGGCTTGTGTTGTTTGTCTAAAAATGTAACTTCTCTTTTTTTGATGCTGTTTTTTAAGAATAAAACAAAAACTAAGCATTCTATCAAAAAGTGTTGAATTTTCAGGTTTTTAAGAAAATTCAAACGAATAAACTGGCTTTCTCGATGACCCGAGCTTCGGGATGTAAATCTTATTAGATATCTTGACACCTGAGAGACCTATACATACCTGGGTATGCTTCAAAGCCGCATTCAGGACGTAACATCTGTAAAGGAGGCTCTCCGTAGCAGATACAAGCATCTTCTTCGACAGATTCTTTCTTCAAATCTGTCGGCGCTGAACAAGGTATCTGCGACTAACATGTGCGGACTTCTGAATCCCCAATGTCTTCATGACCGAATCGTTCTGATTACAGCTTATATCGTTGGAAATGGCGGCCGAGATTCTTGGTCCCAATTTGAACAATCAGAAGTGAGGAAAGTTATTACTCCATCTAGATGCCTCAGTTCTCAAATTCGAAGTTAAAAAAGCAGAGGTTTAAAAATTCAGCCAGCTGGTACTCGACAAGAAAATGTCGCTCTCACGGTATCAAATTTTCTGGAACTAAGATTTTTGGACAGGAGTCTTTATTACACACTCGAGACCTGACATCGTTCTCCAAGACTTCGAGAAACACAGTATATCCGTGATCGAATTCCCGGATACGGCCGACTACAACATCACGGCCAAGGAGAAGGAATAAAAGCAGAGTATCCAAAATATACGGTTAAAGTAATTGTCCTTTGATCGGTGCTCTCGCAGGTGCGAAACTATCACTGGTTCGTAACCCTTAAGCGATACCCACGTGCCAAAAATATGCCAAGGCACTTGCGAGATGGATGCAGAAAGCTGTCATCTTTGGGTCGCTTGCTGTCCTCAAGACACACGATGGTTTCGCCGAACTGCCTTTGCGATTTCGTCGTGCCCTATGGCCACCCATCTCACGGTCCCGAGACGTGGCCATAGGTGTGATTCATCGTGGTTCTATTGGGAGCCGTTGTCATTTTTAGATGGCGAAAGCTGAATGGCACCTGGGTGAGGTGTCTTAAACAGTGACTCTGGGATACCGGGCGACCTCTCAGAGTATGCAGCCTTATCCTTGCATGCGGGGCTCTACAAGGATGGACGAACCCTTTCCCTAGCTGCTCGTGGGAACAACAATGACGCCATAAAAACACCCAAAAGTTGTAAATGCGGTTCAAAACGATCGAACGCGCAGAGCACCCGACAATGGGTCGGCGAACAATGCCGATAATCCTAGAGTTCGGGGCGCTGAAAATAATTTAGATGGAAACACGACGACGAACCGGCGAAACGCCCTTATTGAGTGGACGAATAAACTCAAGGATGATTTGCTAGACTGCTACGATGCCAGCATTATCCCTGTTCACCGAGGCTTTATGGCGCGTATGCATACTCTGTGGTGCCAAAAACACCCAGAGCTTCAGCACGTTTCGATTCAATCGTTGCGAAATCAACGTGCCTACATCTGGAAAAATGGATATGTACGCGGAGCGCTTCCCCAACCACTGCTTGATCAAGCTGCAGCCGAAGATGAGGAAATGACATTAAGACCAACCGCGGAAAACAGGTACTTTCTGAGAGATGATCAAGATTTCAGGACAAGAAGGAACATTAACATGCAAGTTCCACTTAAGCCCCAAGATCAGGCTGAAATGGATGCCTCTCTTCGTGGAGAAATCTCGCAAGAATCTGACCTCTTGACCATCAATTGCTCAGTTTATGGTGCTGCTAGAGCTTTGGCTGATTCAAATCGAAGGCTCAAGCCTACGATGGATCAAAAGACCAAAAGAAGCTTACATCAACTGAACAAGTAGATTGGATGGGCAAGACAGAATGCGTCCCGTGTTCAATGTGTGATTGACTACATAACATCTGGTAGACCGTTCACGGAAAGGGTTCGAAAGTTCGCCCAAGAACTAAGGATCTTGAATCACACACTAAACAAGTCAAAGCTGCTGACAATCAAGCAGCATATTGTGGACAAAATACGGCTGTTATCTGACGCAAGGAGAAGAATACAGAAGAGGGAGAGATAAATCAGGGGGAATCAACAGTTTCTCGCTGACCTATCTCACCCATATCATCCGCTTCAAGGAATTTTGCGACAACCTCATCAAATCTGAGGATGAATGTCCATCAATCACTGCCGAAGAGGTGAAAAAAGCACTTAGAGGAACGAAGAACTTTTCCGGTGCTGGACCAGATTGTATCAAGAACTTCTGGTGGAAGAAGTTTACTTCTACACACCAACATTTGGCCCGCATGTTCACCTCATTATTAAAGTCAGAGACGCCCATTCCGCAGTGGCTGGTGTTAGGACGCACTATACTCCTACCAAAACAAGGCAACTTCTCCAACCCAGAGAATTACAGGCCAATAACTTGTTTGAACACGCTGTATAAGATCTTTACAGCTGTCCTAAACAACAGGATTGATCGACGAATTGAGCCTGTGTGGCGTGAGATGTACGAACAACTTGGCTCCAAAAAAGGTGTAGCAGGATGTCCAGAGAACCTGCTAATTGACAGATGTATCTGTAAAGACGCTGCAGCCCATCAACGCGTCCT
>CAKNWW010316486.1:0-21459 GCA_932074435.1 Andricus kollari | reverse complement strand
ACTGCGTCGAGACTCTCTCCACGGAAAAGAGTGAACATTCCGAGAGTGGGAGCAGGAGTGGGGATGGAAGAGAGGGAGAGACGGACGACGAACCTGCCGGTGGGCATCCACAAACACGCCGATCCAACAAGAAGTAATTCGATTGTAATGCTTATACGAAACTTAAGTATCAATGAAGGTTTATGCAACGCAACGCGACTACAAATACTTGAACTTGCTAATAATCTTTTAAGATGTCGTATCTTCACAGGGGATAAAGCAGGAAATATTGTGTTCACGCATCGTATTTCATTATATTGTGACGTTTACTCTTTCACTTTTAGGCGGCGACAATTTCCAATCAAATTAGCATTTGCGATGACAATTAATAGAAGCCAAGGACAAACTTTCGAAAAAATTGGAGTAGATCTTCGTAAAGATGTATTTAATCATAGACAATTGTACGTGGCACTTTCTCGAGTTAGATGTTGGAAATCTTTACGTATTTTCTTGGAAGAACAACGCTCGAATAAAATGATTAAAAATTATGTATACACAGAATTATTTGACTAAAAGAATTAGTTTACTTTTTAAACAATCGATCAAAAATGTTTTAAAAACATCTTGAGGTCACAGGATACTTTACTATACAACAATTTAGATAACGTGGGTTTTTATTTACAATCTACAATTTAAAACAAAAATATTATTGCCCAGATGTAAAGAACATGAACACGGACGTCTCCGTCGCTCAAGCGCGCGATCGGTCGCGTAAACTAAATAAAATAAATAAGCAGAGGCGACCTCCGAGTAAGTATCAGATTAGGTATTAGATTATTGCGTAGTAATTAAGATTGAGCGATTAATTAAATAGTAGCTCTCTCTGGATGTTAAGGTATAAACGAAGAATGAAAAACTGAGTACATACGAAATAAATATTTACAAAAGTTAATGAAGATAGAAAAAGATTCGAAGATGAAATATTTCTAGAACTAAAAATGATAGTTTACCAGTGAGTAATTTCAAGAGTTGGATTAGGAGTATTGTACAAATATTTGAAAAAGAGATTCTTAAAATGATACAGGGAAGGTGCATTTCTAATATCGTATGGAACTTTATTCCATAACCGGGCACCTCTTACTGCAAATGGTTTTTGAAGCTGATATGTTCTGTGAAAAGGAATCTTAAGGATTTTATGTCTTTTACGAAGCTTAGACTGTGCTAGAAGGTCTATCTCTACAAATGAAATACTGAAAAAGAGTATGGAGCAAATTACACATAAAAAATTGTCTTCTGTTGGCAACATTGAACAGACCAGCCCTATGTCTGTATAAAGTTATGTGTTCGTATTTAGCCAAATTGTTAGATAAAACGGATACAGGTGCTTAACGCACGCTCCAGTTTTAAATTTAAGTCATCAGACAAACGATCGTATACCAAACAACCGAAGTCAAAGTGGGGCAGGATTAAACTCTTTGCCAAAAGTATCCGAGTAGAGGTAGGAACAGAGTCCTTATTCCTATATAGTTGCTGCTGAATACTGTGTGTTTTCCTCGAAATGCTCTGTACCTGTTGCTTCCAAGACAAGGTACGGTTCAGGAAGTATCCCAGATCTTTACCTACTTCCGAGAAACGGATAGCGAGATTCTCGATACAAAGTGGTGGAAATTATGCCAAAGTTTCAAGTAACGGAGATGAAGTAGGTTCAACATCAATTGCCTGAGTTTTGCCCGGGTTAAGAGTAAGTCCATTCCTTTAGGCCCAGAGGATCACACGATCAATATCCTCCTGAAATAGAACAAGTAATCTACTAAGCGAAGAAATTGGACCCGATAAATAAATTTTGAAATGATCAGCATATTAGTGGTAGCTGCTATGTTGAAGTTCACTTCCAAGGTCAGATGTGAACAAATTGAAGAGGAGGGATGCCAGAATGGAGCCGTGTGGAACCCCACGCTTGACCTCACTCCAGTCAGAAAGCCCACCACTACTATTAATTATTCTGTGAGAGCGATTATTAAAATGGGATTTAAACCATTTGATGACACAGTTTGATACGTTAAAAGATTTTAACTTTTGTAGGAGTAATTTATCGTTAACCATATCAAATGCCTTCGAGAAATCAAATAGAATAGCAATCGTGATTTCCCTGTTATCCATTGCTAATTTGAGATCCGTCGTTACCTTAAGGCAGGCCTCGGCGGCGAGGAGAAATTCGGAGATTCCAGCTCCTTTAGCTGCCTCTAAGAGTTCGGGGTGGTGGTACATTCTGACGTCATAGAACCAGGTCTCGAGTACCGCAGTAGGAAGGGTTCTTTTGGGGTTACTGAGATTAGAAATTATTTTATTTTCAATATAATTGCTTATGAACTTTATGATGTATAATTTAAGAAATATTAATTATTAATAATATAATTTATAAATTAATAACACTGAGTAAATCTTAAATTTTAATAGGATGTTTTGAAATGTAATATTTCAGTTTGCTTGTACGTAAAATACTGCAGCTTTCATGACAATTGTGCTAATTTTCTTATATTTATTTAGTTACAATTGTATTCGCATTAATTTCAAGACAGTTTTCACTGAAACTGCGACAGCTAGTTACTACTTGCAAAAATCACGATGTGCACCGGTTTATACATGATTATTGGTTACCCCAAATGTATTTATTTACAACGATATTTGCGATCATTTTAAGAATTTTAAAAACGGTATGCCGCTCCGAATGTATTTTTCTTATTAACTATTTACTTTCAGTTCCTAACATGTCATGCTTTTTTCTATTGATTACTTGCATTATACACGTAATATACTCAATGTTATTAATTTAGAAATTATATTATTAATAATTGATATTTCTTAAATTATAAATCATGAAGTTCATAAGCAATTATATTAAAAATGAAATAATTTCTAATCTCAGTAACCCCAAAAGAACCCTACCCACTGCGGTACTCGAGACCTGGTTCTATGACGTCAGAATGTACCACCACCCCGAACTCTTAGAGTAGGGGAGAGACTCGTGGTGGGAGAGACGAAGCGAGCGATCCACATCTGTTAAAGGAGCTAGAATCTCCGAATTTCTCCTCGCCGCCGAGGCCTGCCTTAAGGGAAGCAGTAAGAGTGATACGTTTTGCACGAAATCTGATTGCATCGGGTCAATGGCCTTAGATAATTCAAGAAATCAGGAAACATGCAAGTGACAATTTTTTCAAGTGGTTTAAGGAGTGCACATAAAATAGAAATTGGCCGGAAATCTTTCGGGGTAGTAGGTTTGGAAATTATGGGAATGGGGCAAACAACAGCCTTTTTCCAGATATCTGGGAAGATACCTACTTGAAGGGAAGCGTTATAAATATGCAATAGGACAGGGAAGATGATTGGAAGGGCAAGTTTAATCATTTTGATTGATATTCCATCAGTCCCAATGGCATTGGATTTGATTTCAAGTGTTTTTTCCAAAAGTTTTTCAGGTATGATGTCATCGAAAAAATAAGTCAGAGTCATTAAATGTTGAATTAAGAAAGGTAGTGGAAGATGATGATGTTAAGTCTGCAACTGGGAATGTAAAATAAGTCTTTGAAAAGTCATCAGGCGGAAAATTACCATCTATAAATTTGTGCTTGGGCGGGATTAGGTGTAAACGTCTAAGGAGTATTGATTGAAGGCATCTCTAATGTTAGTTTGAACTAGGTTCCTGAGTTTACGAAATTGAGCTAGTATTATACTACTTTTGTTCTTTTTGCAAGTCGGCGCTTGCCATCACGTTCCCTCATCAGATTTTCAATTTCAGATGTGATCCAGGGGGCAGCCTTATCAAATTTTTTAGGAACATGTAGCGGAGAAAATTTGTTGAATGCGGTGACTATGTAGTTAGTCAGAGCGTCGACTTTATTATTTATATCAAATCTAGTAATATTTTATCCCAATCATACATCATTAGATTTTCGTGGAATGGATGTTCATCAATTTTAGAAAGATTCCGCATGAGTCTTTGGGTGGGTTTTGAATTTAAATTAAACGAAAATTTAAAAGGTAATTTTAATTGGGTCGTGATTAGAGAGAAAAGTAATAGCATGTTGTTCGCAGGAGACAACCTTATCTAAATCGTCCACAATCATTAAGTCAATACGAAAACTGGAACTATCAGTATGGTGAGGGAATCATGAGTTACAATCGAGAGTCCCGAAGAGTATACCAAGGATGTTAGATATTGAGAATGATTGGAAGTAAGATTTAAGTTGGTTTTAAAATGTCCAGTACGTGTAATGTTATTAAAGTTAGGAATAAGTGAACAAATTATCGATTCTAGCTCTGTGCCATAGGAGGCATTGGGTAGTTTATAGACCTCTCCCACTAAAACACTATTAGAAGTTGATTTAACTTCGACAAAGAGAAATTCGGTCGTGGGATAAGTAGCTACTGGACTCACATCAACCACGGTCCCACCCAGACTATCATGCAGGAAAAGACAAACTCCACCACCCCTTCTCTCGTCTCTGTCTCTTCGAAAGAGTGAATAGTTGTCAATTGTAACGAGGCTAGAGGGTATATTTGGAGTTAACCAGATCTCAGAAACAGCTATTATATGGTAGGAACATGTACTGAAGAAATGCTTGAATTCTAGAAAATGTGCCAAGAGAGACTGGGCTTTCACATGACAAATGCTTAAGGTATCCATGGATATATTAGTAAAAACATTTCATAAAAAATCAATTCAAAAATAAAAAACTGACGTAGCACGCGTAAAAATTGAATGAGACAAAGAACAGTTATCAACACACCCCACACTAAGTGATTACAATTCAAAATAGAAAATCGGTAATGAGTAGAAATAAATAAGATACAAAAGGGATAATAAACAGTGTCGAAAACAGCGACGTATATCTCTAGACAAACTGTCAACAAAAGTGGACAAGATTTCGTAAATCGATATCCGGATATCCGGAGAGCTATGAATATTGGGATAAAATGAGAACATTTAAGGTATTCAAGGCAAACAATGAATCCAAATATTATACAATTATTCTGAAAAAGACCAAATCAAAGATTTAAAGCTACTAGCTTAAATATGAGATCAAGTTGGCTATCTGAATATACATATGTACCGGGTATAAAAACCTACAAAATGTTGAAGATATAATCACCAACGGGCATCAAATTGCCAAACAATAATAATATCATAAAGAAATCCAAGTACCTTTTTCTGCAAATAAACAAGATCAATATATGATGCAGAGCAAAAATTATAGAAACATATATACCTAGGTAAGAATAGCACTTGTGTAAAATTAATGCTAAGGTTAGTCTGAGAAAAGTTAAAAGAATATTGGACTTAGCCCATGGCTGCTACTGAAGTCTCTCTACATATAGTAGATTTGCAAGGTGTATTCTCGACGAACCGTCCTCCTTTCTACAAAAAATTCTTCCACCAGAAATCCAAAAATATTTGATTTTCTTGTCTCATCGAAGACCCAGAGCAAAAGCATAGATTTTCCGGCTGAGTGGAGTTAAGGCCTGACGAAGATAACTAAAGAGTTTCTCATTTGCGGTCCATCCAATATCCGATGTAGAAAAATCTCTTTTGACTTTACGTCTCTCGATCATTTTATCTCGTAGATCTTGGCGACTGAATTTAACTACGATAATTGGAGGGGTAGTAGGTCTTGTGAGAGATGGTGCTTTGACAATTCGGTAGAGGTTGACAACTTCATTCTTAACAACTGGTACGTCAAAAGCCCTGGGAATCGACTCAACGTTGGCCATAAGGTCCTCGTTGGGCTTCATTGGAAGACCATGAATTTCAAGCGTAGTATTGAAAGCCGCTTGATCATTTACATTCTACGCATGCTTATGTGCAGCCACTTTACCCTTAAGGTCTTTAGCTTCCTTTTCAACAGTGAAAATTTCCTTAATTTATACTTTAGAGCCGGCCTCCGAGACCACTTGACGTAAAAGTTCAACAAACCCCGGAGGTAGAGCAGGTGCATTGACAGAAGTGGGAGTAAAGGGTACGGAATTTTCATTATCGAGGTCTCGAGAATCACTGATATCATAATTTGCAGCAAGGTTGGTATTCACTGCCGCAGAGGTGGCACTAGTAGTCGAGAAACTGTGGGAATTGACTATACCCAGAAATAATTACTCTGACTCCAATATGTTCCCACGACTCAGAGAGGTGATTAAAATTGTAATGCCATTTTAAACTCAACAGCATGATTTATTCTAGTACGTATACATTGGTGCGAGATGCACCAGTCCAAACGATGTTTATGCCAGGCCGGGTAGCTACCAACTCGTTAGACGGCTTTGCGCTCAACAGTTAGGTTATACGGACGATTGCTTTTAAAAAATAAAACGATGTAAACAAAATTAAACGGAACATTTTGTTTCCAAATTTGAAAATGCTCTTACTTTTTGAATTTTGATCGAATAAAAAAATTTTATGAGGATATTTCATATCTAGTAAAAATTTTGATTGAAATTTTTCAATCTAACAGAAAAATAGATTTTTTTTTCTATTTTTTGGAAATTTTCAAAATGTTGAAAAGCATATAACGTTTTGAATTTTTATCGAAAACAAAATATCATTAGGATAATTTTCAAGACTCTCTAATGTTTTTTTACGATTAAGACAAAAACTAAGCGTCCTATCGAAAAATTGTTAAAACAAAATTTTGAGCTATTGTCATTTTAGCTAGCTGTCGCTAGCTTGTCGCTAGCGTCTGTCGTTTTTCCAAAAATGTAATTATTTTATTTTGAATGTTGTTTTCACGAATGAAACAAAAACTACAAATCCACGACTTTTTTTACCTTGCATAGTTTGACAGAAAAATGGAGTTTTTAATTTTGTATTTTTTTTTAGTGCGATCAAAATTTGAATTTTTGATTTTTCGAAAAAATTCAAAAAGTTCTTATGATAATCTTGTACGGCTCTCAAAAATAAACGTTATTCTCCTCTAGACTTTTTTTCATATCGTGCGTATTTCGGCTTAAAATGTTCATTCTCGTTTGTTTTTTTGGATTTTGAAAATGCTATAACTCTGATAATTTTGATTTTATCGAAAAATGTCATTAGGATAAATGGTTTGTCTTTTCGCGTACTACTAATAGCCGTACATAGAATTGTCAAATCTTGAAAAAAAGTGGTCTCAAAAATGTTCAAAATGTGCTCACTTTTTGAATTTTTATCCAAAACATCTGGTTAACGAACTGGACCTTCATTTTGGGACCCTTAAGAAGTTTATCAAAGGCTGGCTCGATTCGACAAATCCTTCAAAAGTTAGCGTGGCTGCAACATTCAGGTAACCATACATACAGACATATAGACATACAGACAGACAGATATGTAAAAATTAAATTTTTGGAAAAACCACGCAAGAGACGACAAAAATTAATAGACAAAAGTTGTTCAACCAAAAATGATCTACAAAGGACACCGCACCAAATGTATGGGAAAATGTATGGGTAAAAAAAAGTTGAGAAAAATGGACAAGTTATGCGCTATACGGAGCTGAACGCTCAATTTCGTGAAAACAATGAATCCCCATGTATGCTGGAAAGAGTGAAACGATGGCAGAGCGAGGTCAGTACCAAATACGAGTTTGATAATGATCTATGTTGCGCGCATCCCAAAACTGGCGAACGCTAAGCGCTCAAGATTTGAACTTAATGAAACGTCACTGCTATAACGTTGAAAACGGTGCCCCGATAAGATGAATATCAAATGAGGTTAATATTACTATAATATACTTCGCGCGCTAGTCTAACCGACCGAACGCCTCGGTTAGATGAATATCAAATGAGGTTGATATTACAATGATGTACATCGCTCGGTGGTCTAACCGACCGAATGATATAAGCGATCGAGATGTAGTCTAAAATTCAAAACATGGCTCCGTGAGCGCAGATAAGGTGGCAACGTCAGGTCTTCTGGAAACTACCGAGCGCTAAGCGCTCAAAATATTAACTCGCTTGAAATACTGACTGCTGTGAGAGCAGAATTTGTCCCAAACTTACGTTCTCGGAATGTTAATGAATAAAAGAGTGAAGGGTCTAGAAAACGTTAACCCAAATTCGCCTACGGGGTCCGTTGTATACTATTCAGGGAGGTTACCCACATAATTTTAGGCTACTGTTTAGTGAATGTTGGCAATCTTGAGCTGCGGAGGTTATTCCCCATTTCAGATTTTGTTTGCGGAAAAAAAGAATCTTGGGCGGATTCGGGTTAATTTTGCCGGAGGATGGTGATCTACATTGTTAACAGCCATTGATAACAAATTAATTTCTTATATCAACTTTCACAGTTAATAAAAATTGATAAGAACTTAGTTCTTTATGTATATTTTGAAACAGTTGGAATTTTAGACTACATCTCGAGCGCTTAGCTTTCGCTCGGTTAGACGAGCGCGCGATGTACATCATTGTCATATTAACCTCATTTGATATTCATCTCACCGGGGCACCGTTTCAACGTTATAGCAGTTACGGTTTAAATAAATTAAAATCTTGAGCGCTCAGCGTTCGGCTGTTTTTAGAAGCACGCGATATATATCTCTAAAATAACCATGCTTTCTTTCGACTGGACGTTGTCACCTTATCTGCGCTCACGGAAGCATGTTTTGAATTTTAGACTACATCTCGAGCGCTTGGCGTTCGGTTGGTTAGACCTGCGCGTGAAGTATATTATGGTAATAGTAATCTCATTTGATATTGATCTCACCGGGGCACCGTTTTCAACGTTATAGCAGTGACGTTTTATTAAATTCAAATCTTGAGCGCTTAGCGTTCGCCAGTTTTGGGATGCGCGCAAAATAGATCATTATCAAACTCGTATTTGGTACTAACCTCGCTCTACCGTCGTCTCTCCCCTTGCAGCATATATGGGGATTCATTGTTTTCACGAAACTGAGCGCTTAGCTCCGTATAGCGCAAAAGCTGTCTATTTTTCTTAATTTTTTTTACCGGATCTTTTATTAGGCCCTTCTAATCTACATACTTACCAAGTTTCAGCCAAATCCACCGAAAGCCATTTTCCCATACATTTGGAGTGGGGTCCTTTGTTATAAAATTTTGTTATAAAAATTTTCTTATAACCACTTTACGCTAGAATGCGTATTTTTTGTCATATCGTAAAAAATAACTTAAAAAATAAACAAATTAAATATATGGAAAAACGACACAAGTTAGAAGAAAATGTTTAATAACAAAATTGTTTTTTTATATAGCATGAGCAGTTCTTTAAATTATAAAAACAAGACGATGCCAATAGGTTTGTTTTCATGCTAATAAAATGTCATGCAAAATAAGAAACAAATATTAAAGTTATCATGATAAATAAAATGTGTACTTTATTTTGCAATATCTGAATTGGAAATCCCAGGCTGAGGTAGAGAAATAAATATAATATCCATTTGATATAATAGTGTTGAACCAACTTACGGTTGTTGATGCTTTGACTTTTGTCTGTGCCCAAATATGGGGGAAGTACCGAGAACAAGCGCGCAGCGCGAGGTAAATATATTATCAAGCGCGAAGCTCGAGATAAATATATTATCGAGCGCGAAGCTCGAGAGAAATATAATATCGAGAGCGAAGCGCGCGAACCAACAGTCGTGCGCCCTGTTTCAATTTTTTAAAAATCAGTTTTAATTTAGCTGGATCCAAAACAGTAATTTTTTCTTTATTAAAAAAAAGAATTCTTGTAGACAGCAAGAATATTTGTAATTATTTAAAATTTTATATGCCTAATTGTGACCTTGAACACTATACAAAAATAATTTCAGGTTGGCCATTTTAATGGAGGAAAAAAGTTCCCGGTCATTTCCCGGTTTACAAAAATTGTTCACGGTCATTCAAATTTGGATTTAAAATTGATGTTTAAATTAAAACATTGAAAGTTGAACTCTTGCGAATTTTAAGCATTAAAAATTAAAACCTAAAAATTTGTTAATTCAAAAGCTCAATAATTCACACGTATGAAATAGAAGCTTTTAACACTTTCTAATTCATAAATTTTAAAATTAAATTCCGCTAAACTACAGCATTAAGAACATTGAACTTTTATAAATTGTACAGTTCAAAGATTCAAAATAATATAAATTCACGCTGTTATTTCGAATGCTCTAAATTGAAGACTGAATCAAGAAATTAATAAATTTTAAAAATTATATCATGTTACGCAAATTTAAACTAGAAACATTCAAAATTGCAAGATCACAAATTTTTTATTAGTTAAACACCTTTTCAATTAGAATTAAAATTATTTTAATTTTTTAATCATTTAAATTAAGGAATGAATTAAATTTAAATTTTTTAATTGATTAATTTTAATTTTTTGCAATACAATTTTTTTTCCTTAAATAGCGTCAAAATTTTATTTCAAAATCTTCAAAAAACTACCATTTATTTTACACTTTTTATAATCTTGACTAATTTAAAATTATTTATAAATTTTTTTCAAATCTTCTAAATATCTTTTTAAATGAATCAAATTTTCCCTAAAACTTTCAATAAATTCTGCAAAATTAAATAATTTGCTTTAAAATTTTCCAGATTTGTTCTGCAATTTTCAGAATCCTTTGAAATTTTTTAAAATATTCTCTTAGAACTAATTTTCAAAACTAAAAAATCATTTTAATTTCCCTAGAAATGTTAATACATTTTTTTTATACTTGTGAATTTTTTTAAAACTTTTAAAAAGCTTCTGAATTTTTTGTTCGAAATCTTTAAAAATCTACATTTTGTTTAACATTTTTTGAAATCTTTTCAAGTTTTCAATTATTTTTAATCTTCAAAACTTCTAGAATCTCTTAAACTTACTTAAATTTTTTCTAAAGTAATAATTTTTCAATTGTTATTTATTCGTTAGAATTTATTTATGTTTTTTTCAATTCTTTTTAAATGTTCTGTTAAAATTAATTTTTCAAAATAAAAAATCATAAAAATTGTTTACCGGAATCTTTAAAAAAAAATTTATTGTAGTAAAACCTTTCAAAATCCTTAGAAAGTCTGAAAATTCTTTCTAAATCAATAATTGCTTAACTATAATATGCACTTCAAAATTAAATAATTTCATTAACAAGTAAAAAGTTTGTTTACATAGAACAATTATAGTTAACATTGCTACGTTCAAAGTTTAAGTTTAGCTCTCTGAAATTTTGACGATTCAAGGCGTTCTGTTTAAAAAGTTCGTTTTAAACCCGTTTAGTGTTATATATTTCATTTATAACTTCTCATTTTAAATAAGCAGTCAAACATTACTAACTATTGAAAAACACCTCTTTTTTTCATGACAAATTTTCAAATGGAATTGGTTATAACTGGAATATTTTGGACTGAAGCAACGTTTGTATAGAATTTGAAATTTAATAAAAACGTTGAAATCAGAATCTATTAATTTTAAATTATTTTAAAATTGAACACAGTTTACAAAGTTTCAATCGGACGTTTAAATTTGCTTAATTACTAACGGTTGCGAATTATAACAGTTCAATTTTTAACGTTAAAATCTGTAAATTGTTTAATTTTGAACATATTCAGAAGCGCCCTGTAAAATCAATAAATTGATTCAATTTCAATTACTCCAACAAAAAATGTACCCATAAATATAAATACCTGCCAGGAAAAATTTTGGTGGTAAAAGATTTAAGAATTACACATTGTGAAATGAATTATTTTATAATTGAAAAAAGTTAACAATTGAACTTAAAACTTTAAAAAAGTTAAAATCAAACTTATTTTAAAGTGCATTGTATACCATCTGAAATGAAGTTTATGATATTTCAAGAGATTGGATAGATATTTCTTCTAAAAAATTGTAAAATTCCCAGTCAAGAAATGAATTCACTGTTATTTCCCGGAGTTTTCCAGTATCGAAAAATTCCCGGTCATTTCCCGGTTTTGCAGTCTAACGGCCTCCCTGAACTTCTATACAATTTTTAGACAGCTATAGAATAAATTTAAAAAATTGCAACATTTCTAAAGTTTTAAAAACTGCCTGGCGCAAATATAAATTTTTTAAATTTGAAAATTGGTATAAATTAATTTGTAACATATAATTACTTTTAAACGATACAATTTTGGAAGATTTAAAAGTTAAAACAAACCGATATATGTATGCTTCCAAGTCAAAGTTGTTTAGCATTAAATGACTCCAGTTTGAAATAATTTAATTTTAAAAGTTTCAAGCTGAAAGGTGACAAAAAGTAAGATTTTTGAATTGTCAATTTCGAAAGATATAAAAAGAACAAGTTCATAAAAGTTTTCTAATACTTAAAATCATTTGCCTTTTTTATATAATAAACTAAGAAGGTTAAGGACTTCATTCCTTGAAATTAAAAAATCTGCCCGCGGCGCGGGCACATTCACATTGCGCACAACTCGCAAGTTTGAGCTCGCCTAGGAGGCGCGAGTGTTGGTTCTCGCGCTTCGCGCTCGATTATATATTTACCTTGCGCCACCCGCTCGGGCTTTGTATTTCCCCCACATTTGTGCACGGATCTTTTAAAATTGAAGTTCAAAGCAACACTGTTACATCAAATTTATATTACATTTATCATCGCCTGAACGATGACCTTCACCTTTACCGTGCGCATGCGATTCGCCAATCAAAGTTTCAGTCCATTTCGAGGTTATTTTATTGTTTTTATTATTTATTGTTTACAGTGTACGTACAACTACCACCTTTATGCGAGAAATTTATTTTGCGAGTCGAAATCATATCCAAATTATGTAGTTAGTCGCCATAGGGTGGAGAGTCCAGTCATAACGCCAGTCCCACCAAACTTCGATTAATTAAGGGTGCGTGTGAGAAGAGAACAGGAACCGAGAGAGTCATAGTTGTTTGGTTTTTTATACTGAGGTAACCAGCCTTCAGCAGTGTAGTATTAGATGGGAGTTCATATGCTCCCATCTGCCTATTCTCGGCCTTCCTCTAGGTACGAAACCAAAAACTCATATATACAGGGTGTTTTTATTAACTTGAGACATCAAAATATCTCAAGAAATACGCATCCCATGAAAAAAAATCCGTAACAAAATGAATTCCGTGAATTCATAGAATTCACGGTATTCATGCAATTCACGGAATTCGTGGAATTCACAGAATCAATGGAATTCATGGCATTCTCGAAATTCATGGAATTCACTGAATTCATGCAATTCACGGAATTCATGGAATTCAAGGAATTCACGGAATTCATGGAAATCAAAGAATTCATGGAATTCACGGAATTCAAGGAATTCATAGAATTCACGGTATTCATGCAATTCACGGTATTCATGCAATTCACGGAATTCATGGAATTCACAGAATCAATGAAATTCATGGCATTCGAGGAATTCATGGAATTGAAGGAATTCATGGAATTCACGTAATTCATGGAATGCAAGGAATTCATGAAATTCACGGTATTCATGTAATTCACGGAATTCATGAAATTCACGGAATTCTAGAAATTAATGGAATTCTCGAAATTCATAAAAAATTCAAGGAATTCATAGAATTCACGGTATTCATGCAATTCACGGAATTCGTGGAATTAACAAAATTCAAAGAAATCACAAAATTCGAAGAAATTACAAAATTCAAGGAATTCGTGGAATTCATGGAATTCACGGAATTCATGGAATTCATGGAAATCAAGGAATTCACGGAATTTATGGAATTCGCGGAGTTAATGGAATTCGTCTGACCATTATCTTGCAAGTTGTCCGCAGTACACGAGTATGTCAGTTCTAAGTCGCATTGAAACTGTGCAAAAGAACAATCTATGCTACAACTGTCTCGGTCAGCATCGAGCATCAGCCTGTCGGTCTACGAGACGTTGCAAGAAATGTGGCAAAAAACATCATTCAACAATTCATAAAGAAGGAGATTCTGATCAATCTTATCCATCGACTTCAACTCCAGGAGTTTAAACTAATTGTGCTGCTATCCACGAATCCTTATCAACGTCTCAGACACTTCTGCCTACAGTTCAACTCTTCGTGATTTCCGACAAGGGTGAGCAAATGAAAGTTAGAGCATTCATAGATCCAGGGTCTCAAATATCTTTTCTCTCTGAGAGATTAGCTCAACGTCTCCACTTGCCAAGACTATCAAAATCACTACAACTGAAAGGAATCGGAGCAGTAAAAGCTGGACGAACACGTGGTCTAGTTTGAGTTCAGTTGAAACCCTATTTCAAGTCCTCTGCAGAGTGCGTGATCACCGCTCATTTTCTTCCAAAACTCACAGCAGATTTTTCCAGTACTAAGAGTGAAAAAGTAAATTGGTCACACTTGGAAGGTCATGGTTTTTGTGACGCATCTCAACAAGCTAAGGCTGCTGTTCTATTTATAAGATCCATATACCAAGAGGATAAAGTGCAAACGGCTCTTGTCTGCTCGAAGACGAAGGTAGCTCCATTAAAAAGACTGACCATTCCTCGACTTGAATTATCAGCAGCTGTCCTCCTCACAAAGCTGGTTCATCACACCATTCAAGTCTTAAATGCTGATAAAGTCCCAGTTCACCTTTGGACTGATTCTTCAATAGTTTACACCTGGATCAACAATCACCCATCTCGATGGAAGGAGTTTGTTCACAATCGTGTATGCTTTTTTCAAGAAGCTCTTCCTATAGCAAAATGGCATTACATACCAGGTAAAGAGAATCCTGCTGGCTGCGCTACTCGAGGATTGACTCCAAATCAACTTTCTCAGCATCATATCTAGTTCACCGGTCCAGATTGACTTCAAGAACCATCTTCATCGTGGCCCAACAAGTTTAAAACTCCATCTATCGAGGACAATCTTGAAGAACGTCCTGTCCAAGCAACTGCTGTAACTGCGAGTCCACCTAGTACCTATTGGAATCTACTCGACAGATACTCGAGTTTGACTAGACTCCTGTGGATCACAGCTCTCTGCAAGCGATTCATTCTTCTTCTTAGAAAAAAAGTAGAATCACTGTCGAAAGCTCCTATAACAACCCAAGAATTAGAAGAAGTAAAAAATTTCTGGGTATGAAAAATTCAACTGAATTCATTCAGCAAGGAATACAAGCTAATGGAAAAGGGTGATTCGCTACCAAGTTCTCATTATCTTGCACGTCTCACGCCTTTTATCGACACTCAAGGACTTCTACGACTAGGAGGAAGGCTTCAAGCATCAGATCTTCCATGGAATTCCAAGCATCCGTTTATCCTGCTAAGAGAGTCTCCTTTGACTCAGCTAATCATCTCAGATGCTCATCAACGAACCTTACATGGAGGAACCCAGGATACCTTGTCATTTATAAGAAATGACTTTTGGATTCTTGGCGGACGAGCTCCAGTTAGCTCTTTCATCTGGAAATGCATCAGGTGCGTGAGATATCGAAAAAAGAGAGCTCAGCAGTTAATGGGACAACTACCTGCGAATCGCATCACACCTTCACGTCCATTTCTCCATTCTGGCATTGATTATGCTGGACCTCTTATCATGAAAACTTGGAAAGGGCGGGCGGCCCGCACCTACAAGGCTTACATCGTCCTATTTGTCTGCCATTCCACTTCAGCGATCCATCTGGAATTGGTCACCGACTACACAGCAGACGCCTTCATCGCAGCCTACAAAAGATTCACGGCAAGACGTGGCCTTTGTGCTACCCTCCGCAGCGATTGCGGGACCAACTTGAAGGGTGCTGACTCGGAACTCCGAGCTTTATTCTCCTTATCTTCGAAGCAGCTTGGCAAATTGTCAACACTATTGGCCAACGACGGAACCCAATGGCTCTTCAATCCACCAGCGGCTCCTCACTTTGGAGGAAAATGGGAGGCTGGAGTAAAATCGGTGAAGTATCATCACCGACGAGTTATCGGAGACCATCTCCTTACTTATGAAGAGATGAACACCTTGCTGTCGCAAATTGAAGCTGTGCTTAATTCCAGACCACTCTGTCCTCTTACCGAGGACCTAGACGACCTCGGAGTTCTCACACCAGGGCACTTCCTGATCGGAGGCCCACTAGCTGTTATTCCTGAGCCTTCCCTGGAAAGCATAAAAGTCTCTCGTCTCTCACCATGGCAGCTCCTGAGGCAGATGCTGGATGGCTTCTGGACTAAGTGGTCTAAAGAGTGCTTACAGCACTACCAAACTATCTACAAGTGGAACCAGCCTTCAACCCCTCTACAGAAAGGTTCCTTGGCTCGCGTTATAGACGAGAGATATCCACCGTCCAAGTGGCCGTTAGGTCGAATCCTGGAAGTCCATCCAGGAAAGGATGGGCACATTCGAGTGGTGACCATCAAAACGCAGACATCTACCTTCAAGCGACCGATCACCAAGATAAGTCCTCTACCAATCGACACCAATATTTTGTAGATCTTTCGTTAAATCAATTTAACGAAAGGCGGGCGGAAATGTTAAATTGAGAATTTAACTTAGCATTAGAGAAATAAAGGGCAAGAAGATAGCCAGGCTTTTCTCAGAATTCCTGACTGCGTCGTAGTTTCTTATAACTACGTCGCATTTTGTCAAGGCGTCAGTTTCTGGCCACATGGCTATCTCCTTCACCCTCGGTCACTCTTGACACCGCACAGTAGGACAGTAGCTTATCAAATTTGGCCAAAACTCAAGGTCAAAATTTGTATAAATGGAAATTGTTATTATTTTACACATATGTTATCGCAGATAGAAACGAAATTTCACGAGGTTTCATTTACAGATAATGTCTCTAAAGTCCATCCAAATCGTAGAACGGCTTACAATCAAAGTCATCAAAAGTTTGCAAAAAAATGATTAATTTCTTCAATTTGGTTCGAATTTCAATGTTTAAAGGATTCACAATTAATTAAAAACCTTTTTTAAAGTACCTTCAGCTACTAAATAACTTATAATATTTGATTCATTACGAATGGAAGAAGTGTTTACATGCATATTTTTTTAGTTTTCATTACTGGACATTTTCAGTTTAAAAGTACCACGAAGTACCACGTCTTTTTGAAGTTTTCAAGGAATCTTTCTTCTCGTTGATTATTGAAGTTTCAAAAGTGCTGCCACTGGCTGCCACTTTTGCTTTTTAATGAAGTTATGCACATATTTCGGAGCCAATATCATTTTCGTGTTTTTTACGTGGTAGCATATCGCTATATATAATTTGTTCAAAAAATTCTCGCCCTGAATTCTTCCAGATGAAAAAGAAATATGTTCAGATGATGAACTTGAAGATAAGTAGATAGCTAATTACTCAAAATTACTTCTGCGCAAAACTTAGTCTCAATGCACGTAATAAGCCAAACTAGTTTTAAGTAGATTAGTGTATCATGTATATATGTTATTCAAAAAAAAAAAGTTGCTTCTTGTAAGTTATACAATAAGCCGAGTACCAGATTTAATAATCTTCAGTTCCGTTCAGTTTAGGTCCCTTCATTTCCGTTCCGTTTAGTTCAGTTCAAATTGTTTTTAGTTCCTTATAAAAGTGTAATTGTAAGAGTCGAGGGGACTCACATCAAAAAGCACCCAGAAAACGAATTTGATTTGAAACAAATAATGTATACAAGTTTCAGTCGCCATATTGGATCCACCTTTTTGAATTTCGAAATTTTTATGATGGATTTGGAATTAGCGACTCAAAAAACAGCTATAAGATGAGATTTATAATTTTTTTTAATTTAGTCGCCATATTGGATTCTCCATTTTAAATTTAGAAGTCTTGATGATAGATTTAGAATTAATGACCCAAAAAAACATCTGGAAAATGACTTTGATAAAAAAGAAATAATTTTTAAAAAATGTGGTCGCCATATTAGATCCGCCATTTTGAATTTTTAAGTTTTGACAATGGATTTGGAATCAGAGACCCAAAAAATAACTAGAAAAATTTTGTTATGCTTTATGGATAGTTTTTTTAGTTTTGGCCAGTTTTGATGTGCTCCTGTCCCACTGTGCATCGCTCTCTCTTTTGAGCCCTCTCGCTCACTCACTTTGGGAGGATGCTGGATCCCTCCCTCGACCTAGTTGCGCCCTGCGTTGGGGGTCAGTAGTCCTTCAGCCTTCGATCCGTATCGATTTCTGAGCATTTATTTCTTGAGCCGTAAACCAAAGATCGCGAACGCGATACCAAAGAGTTTTTATTTCATTTATTTCTTGTCGTTTAATGTTCAGTTTCTAAACATTCCATCAAAGTGAGATAAGAAATTGTCAGTTCATATTTTTACAAAATACCAATTTTCTTACTGGTCGAGACTCCTCTCTTGCATTGTGTGGATGCTTCTGGACAAGCCTACTCTCCTTCGCGAGGTTATGACAAATCTCTCCCTTGCCAGGCTCTGAGTCAACGCGCTAGCCTGCAAGGTAACCTCGTGGACCATCTCCAGAAGTTTCTCTCTTGGTGGAGTCTCGCTCTTTAAACAAAGTTTGTTAGTACTTCTGGACAAGCTCATTCTCGTTCACGAGGTTAAACCTATCCCTCACAAGGCTCTGAGTCAAACCGCTAGCCTGTGAGATAACCTCGTGAACAATCTCGAGAAGTCTCTCTCTCTCTCTCTCTCTCTTTCTTCTGAGTAAATTATATCTTTATTGAAAAGCGTTCACGTGAAAACGAACTATTAGGATGAACTTTCAATTACTTTCCCTTATTTGTCATGTGAGTTCGATACACATTATAATCATCCGGAGTAAATGAGGTTCTAGTATTGAAGCTAAACTCTTTGAAATACAATCAAAGTGATTGTTTGTGATCTTTTTGTGCATAACTTTTAATTTGTAACCTTGGTGACTTGTTATTAAAACTACCAATAAAAGTTATTTCGTGTAAATCAGTGAAAAAGAAGTTAAATAAATGGTGTCAAAGTACTTTCTTGAATTCGTTCACCTCTACCAGTAATTTTAATCAACAAAGTGTTGAACACTCAGCTCAAAATATTCGACTACTTTGATCATTTTCAATCCGTCCTACTGTTTATTCTTTAGAGAGCGAAAGCGTTATTCACGCAACGCATATATTTTTTCACAAAAAAATCGATTAAAATTAGGCGGGCAGATATGGGCAGCTAAAATTAAAATATTTAATTCGCAATACGTTAATCTACAACCTCTAATCGTTTTTAAGATTGAACAATGCGGAACATTGTACTATTTTACTTTAAAAGGACCAATTTTTGTATAGGTTAGATTGGAAATCAAATGGGTTATTCTTCTTCTCATAATTTTTTGCCTAATACAATACTATTTTATAAATGGTCATAATATTTCACTTACTTCTAGGAGTTTATTCCATTTTATATGAATGGAATTGATAATTCCAACAATTCAGGCTTTTAAAACGCCCACGTCTCCTTTTCTCTCTTCTGAACTTACTACTCACTGCTCGCAAGAACGCTACATTTCAATTAACCTCAGCACTGCTCAAGTCGAGTTGGGGACCTATTATGAGTGAATTCGATTTCACTAGGGGCTACTGTAGCCGATCCGAAGTCCCCATTAATAACTTTCATTTTTTGGACTTTCGTCCGGGTTTTTTCGGTTTGGCCCCACTGTGAATCGGGGTGATACTCCCGCATTCCAGACTAAATCTGGAGTGAAGTTCTCGGTTTGACTCTATGTTCGGGCGTACTGAGAAGCAGGGTAACCGACTGGAGAGTCTCTGATGAGGAGTATCTCTCGTACCACAAATATATCGTGCTTCGATTAACCCTAGGAAAACCGGTGGTTCCCACGATCAGAAACCCCAGAAATACAATTTGGGACTCATATAAACAGGAACTCAAAGGGAGGTTTGCGGGATTCCCCACAGGGTATTGTACCATTGATGAGTTGGAGCACGCCGCGGACTTTCTACGAAGGGCTCTGACCACATCATATGAGAGCAATTCGAATACAAGCACAATGACTCCGAAAAAGTCAAGAATGTTGTGTAATAGGGCAAATAGAACTAAATGGCCTTCAGATCGGGACATCTATTAGACGACTCAGTATAAATACAATAAAAGTATTAGAAAGTATAAGCCGGAGGATTAAAGGGGCTTCTGCAAGGAATCGAAAGACATTCCGGAAACAGCGAGGCTCCAAAAGATCTTGGCGAAAAATCTGGAAGATCGCCTCGAGCTCATAAGGCTCGATAATAGTGTGTTTGCCAAATACGAAGAAGCAACGCTGAATCACCTAAAGGAAGTTCACTTCCCGGGTTTTCAGCGAATCCGAACCGACCAAGAGGAGGAAGGCTGGGCCAAGTGGTGGAGAGGGCCGACTGGAATTTCGCCGTTAAGGTCGTTCCTTAAAAAAAGGTGAAATAGGCCGTAGGGTCCTTCTGTCCCTTTAAATCAGCAGGGGCAAATGGAATTTATCCAGCGCTTCTACAAAAAGGCTGTAAGGTTATTTCCAGCCCGTTGGGAAATTCCTGACTAAAAACAAGATTGAATGGCCTACCTAAAAAAGTCATAGCGATCGCGTATCCCATGCCTATTTATGCTTAAAAGGAAAAGATACTAAAGGCAGGATGGGTCCAAGTGGCTATCTTTGTTTAGGGCCTGAGATGACTGAAGTAGGTTCACAAAAAAATAAAAAAAGGTTAATATCCTGCAACGAGATCCATTGAGAAAATCTAAATTTACTTCTGATATTTAGTTCTCCTTTATTCATAATGTATCCCCTGAGAGTTTACACGACTTCCATTTCTTCCAATCCTTCCATCTACATATTTTATAAAAACTTATCCTTACTATTTACAGTTATTTACATCTATTTACAGAAAGGCTTATATCTAGATCCTTATTCCTATTTTTTGACGATAGCACAATTTGGGACGTGTTAGCGAACGAGTGATCGAAAGAGAGTGTGCAAGCAAGAGAGAGAGAGAGAGGGAACGATAACGCAAACGCAAACGCATCTGCATCTACTTAATCTATTACATAACCATTACTTACCAATCTTTACGCTTTTAATTTAAGCGACTTCCGTTTCCTTTTCCTTTCACTTCTCTTGTACCTCGATTTTAACATTTTTTTGCATCCATTCCCTCATTCTTTCTCATTCGCACCCCTAGCACCCTCTAACTCCTTCATCCACGCTTCCCCCGAACCATCCGCCGCTAGAATCTTTACCACATTCTGTTGCCAACTTCCTTCATCTTCCATTCCTCTCCTACATCCTTCCTATACATGCTCTCATGTTTCTGGTCCATCTTTTCTCTCCCTTTGCCTCCCACAGCTTCGTCTCAAAATTCCATGCCCTCTTTCCCGCTCTAGTACTTAATGTTTCCCTTTGCGCTTTTTCTCTCACCATATATCCCGGCGTCCTCCAGTCTACCCCTAGCGTCCACCTTATATACCTTTCTTGTAAACTCTCAATCTCTTTCCTTTCTTTCTATCCCCATAAAGGTCATCGTTACTGACTGTTAAAAAAAACCTCATTATATATGGCCGTATTGTTCAATACGAGCCAATCAGTGGTGGTGTAAAGAAAATAATGTAAGCTGGTGGAGGTAATATCGAGGTGTATAAAAAGGTTGCTTCT
>CAKNWW010316483.1:0-11337 GCA_932074435.1 Andricus kollari | reverse complement strand
AAAAACCCTTTTTTATTATAATCTACGATTGCTAGAGCAGATTAAATATAAATATTATTGTCTACACAATAGTCGTGCATTTTTACCTGAGACATAGACAATTTTGTATAGATAATCCTGCTTTTTTTTGTAAAGATAGTGATAACGAAGTTACTTTTGTGAATAAGTAATGCATTGGTGAATGGCTACATTTAGTTTAGTAAGAGTAACTATTAAAATCGTTACTTTTTTAGTTAATTTGGTAATATATAGCTTACAAGATCTTTTCATGACAATCAATACTTTTTTACTGCTTTTTGAAGTATTTTTTCCTTTTCACACATTGAATTTGATAAAATGCTTAAGAATTGAAGGTGAGTTTCAAACTTCAAGGGGAATTAAGACAAAGCTTAAAAAAACATTTTTTGATTTGCTTAATCGAGTGGAATTGACTGAATTTAGAAGAATTCAAGTAAATTAAAAATAATTCAGCGAGAGTTAAATAAATCAAGAGAATTACAATAACTTAAAAAAAATTTACAAGAATACAGGATAAATTAATGAAGATCTACAGTAAATTCCAATTGAATTAAAATTAGTTTTTGAAAATCCAAAATATTACACTGATTTCAGTAAAATTTTCGTGAATTTAGAGAAATTTAAGATAATTCAAGAGACTTATATGATATTCATTACAATTTGAAAAAATATATAATTAAGTAAAGGTCACTATTGAATGCGCCTTGTTGAAATAAATAAACTCCATTGATATGAAATTTGTACAAAAGCTGCTGCCCTTAGACGTGCTCGGACCTCGTTTAAGTTGTAATGATCTTAGAGTGACCTTCAAGGTCAAACTGAACCTATGACCTCGATACATATTTCAATGTGAAATTTCTCGCTCCATCGATTTCCGTTATCAAAAAGGGGGGTTTCCGTTAAAAAAAAAAAGTTGACCTCGAAATGACCTTTAAGGTCATAATCAAGGTCAAATTAAACGTTACCATTGAATATCTCGTTAAAAATTATTTCAAGAATGATCTTGACGTCCATCAAAAATATTTTACCTGAGGAAATATTCAGGGGGTTCGTAACTTTTTGGACACCCTGGAAAGATGTTCTGTGTTCGTGCATTCATGTTCAAGTTACAGATAATCGTGAAATTCACAAAATATTAGATATTTGGAACTATTTCAAGCTTAAAAATGAGTATCTCTGATCAGGAGAAGCGGTTTAAAAGTGCATCATTCACTGATAGAAATAGTTCAGGAGATTCAGTCATACGAGTGTGGGTTAAAAATTTATAGCTATATTTATAATAAAATATGTGTTTCCCAACCATGTTGGAATACAGCGTTTGAAATATAGTAACTGCGGTTTGTTCAAACCAGAAATATATGTTGTAACGTGAACAATAAAATATATTACTGGTGAAACTAATAATTATATTTGCGCTACAAAACTGCAATGGATGTGTGTTACTGCTATACGAAATGTATAATTCTGTTAAATATTCGTCTCATTGAGCCCTTTCTCATGTTGTATTTTGGCAACATCGCTGTATGGTTGATTCAGCCGACTCGGTTTGTTTGGCTTTCAAATTCACACGGGTGTACGCGCCATCCTTGAATGTGTGAATGCGTATGCAAATCGGTGGCCGCCGGCCGATCGCCTCTTGTCAACAGTTTGTCTGCTACGCCGTGGCGTCCTTTGTGTTTTCTTGCAGTTGATGTGCTGATTGTGAAATTTGATGGTTCTCTTCAATTTATTTGTTTTTATTCCAACATAACCTACCGTTAGTAAGTGATTCTGAAATAATAACCTTTAAGGTGAATTTAACATATCGCATTGTAGTCAGTGCAGGACCCAATATCGTTTTATGAATCAACAACATAAAATATGAATACTTTTCCTCCCACGGATGGTTGATCCTCTCATATTCATTTAGCAAGAATCAGATGGCCAAAATACGCATCCAATATGGCTGTATCTATATCAGCAATAAATTATGCTTAATCTAACCATAAATATGGTTGTGCCGCCAATTAATTTCTATCAGTGTGTATCCACATCATCCATATTCAGGGTTTCCACGCTGTGGCTTACCGAAAATTATGCAACCCATCTTACAGGACAATGCTATTTTTAGGGCTGTGTATGCTGGGTTGCATACTTTTTGGTAAGCCCCAGCGTGGCTCCCCATATATTTGGATACATTTCTTGATATATATATATAAATATCGGTTTCGGTTTCGATTCCTTTAGAATCGAACCGAAGGGTCTATGACAAAGGCACCGAACGCGTGCTTGGGTTGCGGATAGAGGATCCTGTACTAAGAGTTTCTGTTGAATATGGAAACAGTCTCTAATAAACAGTCGCGGACAATTGTGCAGGATGCAAGGAAGAGAATACAGAAAAGGGAGATATGTATCAGGGAGAATCAACAGTTTCTCGCTGACCCATCTCGCCTCTTCAGTGATCACCCTGTTTCTGTTAAAAATTCACCCAAGCCCAACGAGGTAGAGACTTTTTGGAGAGAGGTATACAAGATCCGAAAAACGCTGGAGTTGATTGAAGATACTGATAATATCATCCGCTTCAAGAAGTTTCGCAACAACCTCATAACATCTGAAGAGGAATGTCCACCAATCACTGCCGAAGAGGTGAAAAAGCACTTGAAGGCACCAAGAACTTTTCCGCTGCAGGACCAGATGGCATCAAGAACTTCTGGTGGAAGAAGTTTACTTTTATACACCATCATTTGGCCCGCATATTCACCTCATATTTAAAGTCGGGAAAGCCCATTCCGCAGTGTCTGGTATTAGGACGCATTATACTCCTAATGAAAAAAGGCCACTTGTCCAACCTAGAGAAGTACAGGCCAATAACTTGTTTGAACACACTGTATAAGGTTTACAGCTCTCCTGAACAACAGGATCGTGCGAAGAATTGAGCAGGATGTCGAGAGAACCTGCTAATTGACAGGTGCGTCTGTGAAGATGCTTCAGCTCATCAGCGCGTCCTGTCAATGGCCTTGATTGACTACCAAAAAGGTTTCGATTCATGTTGGAAAGCTTGAAGGTGCATCCACACATAGTGAGATGCATAGAGAGATTGATGCCTCTTTGGAGAACTAGATTTACTATCTCATCTGGAAATTATCGTGTGACAAAAAACAACGTCAACTTCCAGAGGGGCGTCTTTCAGGGCGATTCCATGAGCCCTTTACTTTTTTGCATCACACTTCTGCCTCTATATCTCGTACTGGGAAATTCTTCTTAATACCTCTGTGGTGACACTAAACGTCGCGAGTTAAAGTAATTGTCCTTGTGATCGGTGCTCTCGAAGGTGCGAGACTATCACTGGTTCGTGACCTTGAAGCCATTCCCGCGTGCCGAAAATATGCCAAGGTGCTTGCGATACGGATGCAGAAAACTGTCATCCTCGGATCGCTTCATGTTCTCAAGACACACGAGGATTTCGACGGCCTGTCGTCGTAATTTCATCATGCCACCCATTTCACGGTCTTTAGACGTGGCTACAAGTGTGATCTACTGCGGTTCTACTGGAAGCCGATGTCATTTTTAGATGGCAGCGGCTCCCAGTGAGACCCTGCGGTGGTTATTTAACCTTGCTTTTTACTTATATATATGCGAACCACCATTAGTGGAATGGCAATAAACCCCATCGCAATTAAAAAAAAAGATGTTTCATTTCTAGGTTTAAGTGGTGAATTTTTGTGTATAAGTAATAACTGAACAATTAATAATTTTAATTAATTTTAGTCAAAAAAAAAAAACGATTAAAAATCGTTCAATTTTCTATATTTGTAACTCAAAATTGCTCTAAATGATATAATTTATATTTTATAAGAGAAATATTTGGGCTGTTCAATTTATTGATGTTTAGAATACTGCAGTTTAACGTGATTTATTCTTTTTTATTTGTGCGATTGTGCAAAACAACTTCCATTTTATACGTGTAAATTATTCAACAGCTGAGTTAAACATTTCTGAATCAATCACTTTTAAAGCTTTAATTTTGAACATATAAAATTCAAAAGATTCCCATATTTAATACTTTAGTTCACTGTTTAGATTTTATTATTTTAAAATGAAAAATGTGCAGCTTTAAGAGTTCGCGTTTTTTTATATCCAAGGCTGTGAGCAATTGTTTTAAACCGGGAAAAATCAGGAATTTTTTTCATTAAAACGGCCACCCTGAAGAAAACTATCGTGCTTTTTTAAAATACATATCGAAAACATTTTGCTATAGATAACTATGTCGAATGTTAGGCATAAATATTTGGATAAATATTACAAGACTATCTAAAGATATCTAAAAGTTTCGCAATATGTATCAAGCATATCTTGCTAGAGACTTCTCCCCTTAATTTTATGTTAAAAAGTTTAATAGATCAGCATGTAAAGGATAGCACAGGTCAAAAATTGGTTTATTTTAATTTTTTTTTTTAAATCTGAAAGTTTCTCAGGCTTTAACATAAATTCACAATTGAACTTCCTTTTTCTCTGAGTATTTTCTTAAACATTTTATGATAAATACGTGTGTCTGTTTGAACTCTTTAAATAAACGTTAAATATTCGAAACATCGAAGTTGTTGAGTAATCGATATGTTTTTCTTATGGATAAAATGTTGAATTTGACAGATGTTTATAGAATAAATATTGATAAATGAAATATTATTGCACTTGGTTATTCGTCGAAAAGGCGAAAGGATGAAATTCATCTTTCCAATTATTTCAACATACTTTGTAGAATTTATATTGATTCTTCAAAGAATCAAATTGTCGGTTATAGTAGACACAAATGAAATGTAAACATTTTAAAATGACAAGCTTGACACCTGCAATCGAAGAGATAACGACTATAGAATATATGTGTTACGAAATCCAATAAAGCAGTAAAACATTCATCAGTAACATACATTGTTAATGATTTTCTTCAGTAATACATTATTCAATTTTTTTCTCTCATTAAAAAATATGAGAATTATTTACACCATCGTGTTATCCTTAGCAGTAATCCTCAATTCTATTGGTGAATATAATAATACATTATATCTATAATTTTTGGTACTTTTTCAAGCTAACCATAAATTGTAATTTATCCGACGTAATCCGCCAGAATTGGAGCAGGTATTTGAAAATACGTTTTTGCCTTCTTGCATATAATCCTGCGATATATGTTGACAAAAAGAGGTCAGGCACTTCTCTCCATGGCAGGAGAAAATATGCTGACAGAGAAAAATATGCCCGAAGAGAATAAAAAGGGAAAATGTAATCCTTTCTTTCTTGTTGCAGAGTTGAGTTCAACATTCGAGTGTTTACCTAATGGTGACCCTATTCCGGGAATTCCTCGTGCCAGATCTTATTCTCCGAGTTCACCATTTAGGTTTCCTCCTTCTGTCGAGGCTCGTCTTCGGGTCAGGTCCAGGTCTCCTCCTGCTGAATATTCTCTTCAAGTCAAGTCCAAACGTCCTCCTGCCAGGCTCTCTTCTTCACGCGTACTCGGATATAAACTTGAAGAATTAAGATTTGTTCGGCTCATTCCCAACAAGAATCCGAAACTACAATTTGAAATTCTAAAATACACTTTTCCACGCGATAAACCAATTCAAGTGAGAGGAGAATATCGGACACTTAAGCCTATGCCAATCGAACAAAAAATGGTATTAGCAACGTCCAATGGTGACGTTTTCGCAATATTCGAGAAAAATAATAGAATTCTTCGTGGAATATATACAATGAGATGTGAATCTGGCAATCCGTATGAAAAACGGGTGAAAATAAACATGGAAAGTGGCGCGATTAAAGATATGACACAAAAAGAAATTGAAGTATCTCCCTTAGGCGATCATAGCCCAATCCTAAAAAATTTTAAAACAATAATTACAGACGACTTTCGTCCACAGAATTAATATCATTTATCAAAGTGTAACACGTAAATATAATATTGTTTGTGATTTCAAGTGAGATCAAAATATTGTAAATAACTGGTAAAAACAATAAAAAGCTAATATATTGTCATTCTCAAGGCTTCAAACTTTCGTCGTTGTACGATTCGCAAATTTTTGAAAACAGATAAAAAAAGTAGATTTTTATTTCTTTCGCTAATATTTAAGGGAAAAATGATAATAGGAAAATGATTATAAAAAAATCGCTTTATTTTCTTAATTACATATAATGTATTGTTAACTTGAATGAAATGTATTCCCTTAAGTTCTCTAGAAATCCTTCAAAATTTGTAAAACACCTTAAAATCTTCTTAATTCTTGGATGTCCTATATTAAATATTCAAAATCTTTAAAAATACCTTTAAAAAATCAAGACCCTTAATGTTTTGTACGGTCTTTTACATCCCTTAAAATTTTTGAAATACATATAAAGCCCTTGAAATGATTTAAAATCGTACATTGTGTAAATAAGTAAATCATTCGTCAGAAGATTTTTTTTATTTTTCACGGTACTTCTTTTAATATTTCAACATGAGCTATTTCTTCACTAAGTTTATTATAGTGATTTTTCATAATGATTCTTCTAGAATCGCCAGAAAGTTATAACAAATTAATTATAGGAAAATGATCAGACACCTATACTGAATATCCTACATTATTGTTCGAAGTGTCTAGTCGTTCCGGAATTTTGAATGAACGGCTGATTATTTTTCGTAAGTTTTGGCTAGACGTACAGAAATTTCAGGACGACTATTCGTACTCTTTTCCAGCTCCGCGAATTTCCCATGATTACTAGTCGGCGTAACAACCTTGCCGAAAGATACATGGAACCTGTGTGAGGTGTCTTAAACTTGGCTTAAAAAAAGGTGTAACCGGCTCCGAGAGAACTTGCTAATTGATAATTGCGTCTGCAAAGACGCAGTAGTCCATCAGGGCGTCTTTCAGGGCGACTGTATGAGCCCTCTGCTCTTTTGCATCACACTGCTGCCACTATCTCGCGCACTACGCGATTCTCTTGGGTACCTCTGCGACGACAAAAACCATTACGAGCACAAGGCTACTCATGTAATTTATGCGGATGACCTAAAGAGCTATGCGTCTAGTTTAAAGCAACTTCAGAGTCCTTTAAATATTTTCGAGGGATACACAGGGGAGATTAGTATGGACTTTGAATCGGACAAGTGTTCCAGGATTAATCTGAACCGAAGACAAATTACTGGCGTTCTAGATAAATGTCTTCTTTGACATATTTGGTCTTCGAATCTGTCGACGTTCAACAAGGTATCTCCGACTAACATGCTTGCCGTCCCGGTTCTACTCTACTCATCTGGGGCAGTTCCATTGGTGAAACACGAGCTTACGGCCCTTGATATTGCCACTCGTAAGATTACGTCCATGCAAAAGAGCGATCAGGACGGACGCGGATCACTAAATCTCCAATATCTTAATACCCTCATTGTTCTGCGTACAGCATACATCACTGCAAATGGAAGAGATACAATGCGGCCATAAGAGGTCTTCATTACCATCTTTGTCGCCTTTACGATGTTAGCCACGACCCTGCTCTGTCGAACGAAGATAGAAACAATTGTCCAAAACGAGAAACGCTAAATTTACTGCAATTGCGATTTTCGAACAGCAGTCTCCATCGCACACTCGAGGCCTGACATTGTTCTCCACTACTTCGGAATACGAACTAAATTGGTAACTGAATTTTCGGCTTCAGGCAACATCACCGCCATATATCTGGATTATGCACTCAAAAATTGACTATTATGCGACATTATGCGAATTGTGCGTTATTATGCAAATAGCCGTTTACAAAAAATCGAGTTCAACCCCTATTGATATGTTGTGGATCGAAGTTGTGATATCGAAGTATCTCATGATTCCAAAACGCCCTAATAGACCTCTCTACGACTTCATCTTGAGTTTGCGCGTTGCATTTGAAAATTGGAAATGTGTATCAAAATGAGGTAAGAAAGGTAGTAGTTCCTAAAACTTGATTGATCTGCTTTTCCAATATCCTAGCTACAGTAAAACCATCTCGAGCTTGCATTCCGAAGACATGCTTCCATGATTCGGCCACCTCTCTTACGTATCTCTCCACTACTTAATTGTGACAAGACATATTCATATAATCCTTAATTTTCTACATAAGCTCAAAATTCCCTCGGTAAACTTCATGCAGGTCACTTTTCGTGAGAATTTTTGTGATTGGTGGTTCGAAAACTTGGGTTCCTTGCCAAGCAATCATTTGAGAAAATATAAAGAACTAATATAAATAACTATTATAAATTAATAATTTTAGTGTGATTATGAGTATCAAACATTATTTTACATCTTGCAGCGAGTACTCTGGTGACTGTTGTTTTTCCTAATGGTGTTCTCTCATCCACAAGAATAGGCAACAAGAGATATTCAGGATCCCAAGACGGTGTGCTGGTGGAAACGTACTCTCTGTCCATAGAACGCGTTTGTGCGCTATGTTCGTTCTACATTCTCCTGCACAATAAGATCACAGATGCACCAAAACATGTCTGGCAGCTTAAAGTTGGGCTACATTAGTTTAAACACATGGACAAACAAGTAGTATAGCCCATTATCCAAAATAATAGTTGAGCTGCACTTCCTGAAAATTTATTTTTGACTATGCTTGTCGATGAAAGAACAACAGTACGTCAAATGGCGGTCACCAGAATATAACTTGCAAGGAAGCCAATCACAGAAATCATCTCAAATATCGCACTCAGGTTATCATATGATGACCTGAGTGAAATCTACAGGAGAAATGTGGAGCTTATGCCGAAAATGAAAGATTACATGCAAGTACGTTGCGTTGTCACAATCAGGCAGTCTAGAGGTGCGTAAAAGAGGTAACGGAGGCATCGCAGCACGCCTTCGGAATGCAGGCTCCAGACGGTTTTATTCAAGCTTGAATGTTTTGAATAGGCAGCTATAATAGTACTATTATATTAATATAATATTAAAATTGTAATATTAATATTATAATCCAGTTTTTTTTAAACCAAATCCGATTTCAAATCACTTAAGTTGTGTGGTCCACCTGAACAGGTGGAAGGGTAGAGAGTCCAACAATAAACAAAAAATGAATTCTTTCTGCTAGATAAAATTTTTGGAAAATGTTTTGTAATTCAGGTATTGGCACATTTCGTAAGTAACATTTGTGAATATATTTGAAATTTCATCAGTTTGAGTCGAAGGAACATGTAAGTATTTTGTTAGTATTAAAAATAAATTTTTGTACTCTTTACAGCATTTCAAAATTGTGCATTTTGGCTTTCGCTAACGATAGTTTTCGTAAAAAATTAATTAAATTAATCAAATTAATTTATAATAGAAACCGGTATTATCATCGGAGATCGTAACGGATCGAACTGTTGAGAAATCATTTCACACATACTGTGAAAATAGAAATCTACAATATCGATTAAAATTATATCATCTAATACAGGAAATATTTTAAAGTTATCAAAGACTAAATGGAGCTATAAATTTAAAATTTTGAAATTAAATTTATTTAGAAAAAAGATCTACTCCTTTCACTTTGACCTGGTGCTCGAATCCCAGTGGAGTGAAAAGAGTAGATCTTTTTTCTGAATAAATTTAATTTCCAAATTTTAAATTTATAGCTCCATCTAGTCTGAGATGACGTTAAAATATTACTGTATTAGAGGATATAACTTTGATCGATTTTGTAGGTTTCCATTTTTACAGTATGTGTGAAATGATTTTTCAACAGATCGATCCGTTACGATCTCCGATGATAATGCAGATTTCTATTGAAAATTGATTTATATATTACATCTTGCCAAATAAAGCGTGTTTCAGAAAAAGGATTCTTCCTCTGATCTCTCTAGTAGCTCAGTGGTAAGAGCAGCTGACCGGAAATCAGTTGACCTGGTGTTCGAATCCCAGCGGACTGAAAGGAGTAGATCTTTTTTCTGAATAAATTTAATGTCAAATTGATTTACTTGCTAATTAAATTTAATAGTACCATATTATTCAATTGAAATTTCGATTACATTTTTCAATTTGAATTGTTAGTGGAAAAGGTAATAAAACTTATTATAAGTGATGTCATTTTCATAGATATGACTACATCCGTGAAACAGCAGCCCAAAAAAAGCAATTGAAATTACTTGAGATGTCATCTTTGCTCAAGATCAAGCAAGCTTCAAATTCAGAAATTTCGTCAGCAATTCCAAAATCGTCAAGGAGAGCATCCCTAATCATCTGCTAGCGGGAGATATCTGGACTAATGATCGTGATAAGAATAATTATACCTGACTTTGTCATAAAAATTCAACGAAATGAACCACGATGTGATTATTTTTTATCGCCAATCATAATAAAGCAAATCTTAAATAAGACGACTGTACTATTGACGTAATGATTCAAAGATAGAAATATTTATTGAAAGAATAGATGTTGACAGACAAAGTATTGATAAATAAAAAGAGAATTTGTTGGCTTATTTGTCGACAACGTGAAAGGATGAAATTCATTCTTCCGATTCTTTTAACATATTTTGAAGAATTTATATTTGTTTTCCAGAACACCAAATTGTCGGGCACGATATAAATTTGCCGTGGAAACAACGGATTGCGCTAAAACGTAAGAGATTATGTAACTCGTGATATCAATTTTAAAGAAATTAGCAAATACATTTTATTCCTTAAAACTGACTCTGATGTAATGTAAATATCTGAAATGTACACACTCAAGTCCTATAATCTACGAGATAACGACTAAAGGATATTTTTAATATTATAAAATGTAATGAAGCTCGAGAATATTGATCAGTTTAGAAAAATGAGGATTCTTCATACTCTCATATTAACCCTGGCAGTTATTTTCAGCGCTATTGGTGAATATAATAATATAATATATTTACTATTTTAAGAACATTTTCAAGCTTACTGAAGATGACATTTTTTGTCACATAATCCGCATTCTATCCCAACTAAATTTTTTCCGAAATCCTTTTAAGTTTGTATAAACTGAGTAAGAATTTAATATCTGACCTTCAACGAAGAAACGAGCCTTAAGGCCGAATATGAGTTTATGAGCAAATGAAATTCAAAGTGAAAGGAAGGCGAACAGCTAGCAATAAATAATAATCATATTATGTATTATTTTTATGTTTTATTACGACCATACCTTATAAAAAAGAAGTATTGGTAAGTATAGGATTCAGTACTTTTTTCGCGAAAAAGTATTGGATTTCTAATACTTAATCGCGAAAAAAGTATTAGATCCAATACTTGCCAATACTTCTTTTTTATAAGGGATATTAAACAAAATTGAAAAAGGCCTGGAAAAACGACGAGGAATAAATGTCTAATCGCGCTCATCGAGT
>CAKNWW010316482.1:0-11677 GCA_932074435.1 Andricus kollari | reverse complement strand
TCTGAAGTTAGCGTTCTTCTGACAAAATTTCATTCTGTCAAATTCGAGTTCTGGAAATCGATACCCTACCAAATTTGGTACCAATCGGTTCGATATATTAGAATATAAAGGTAAGCACAGGTCGAAAATTTTTCGTTTTTATGAGCTTTTTTGTTTGAAATTCACAGTTTCTGAAGCATTAACATAAAATCACGCACAACACTATTTTTTAATGTTTGGTCACTCAAACGCCAAGTTTAATTGAAATCAGTTGAGACTTTCGCCGATAGTCTACGAAAGTTCTAAAATACAACTATTCCAGATAAGGATTCTTGTTAGCTTTTTTTTTTGCACCTGGCACTCGAATTCAGTGGAATTAATTAAAATTCAATATACTTTGGTATAATATAGTATAATTTAGTACAATTCTGTGGAATTAGGTAGAACTCAGTAGAATTATTCAGAATTTAATAGGATTGATTAGGGTTTTGAATCATAACGAAATCTGTCAAAATTGTAGATTTGAAAATGCAGGTCATTACAAAAGTTCCTCTGTGAGGAAGCAATATACTTATATTCAGTGAGATTTAGTTTATCGGACCTGAATTTATCTGAAATTATACTAGAATTGACCTGATATTTGTTACTTACTTCACTTGAAGCCAGATTATTTGACCAATATTCGGTCAATGATTTGAGCATTTATTGAGCATTTCTTAGTGGAGTGTGGGAGATGGACAAATATGACTTCAAATACTGGAAAAACTACACTGTAAAAAATTTCTGTTCGATTTAGCACTTAATTCGGTATTAAAACAGTTCGCATGACAAAACTATTGCACTTCAGTTTGATCCACCAACCTAACAAAATAAGGGCAATTTGTGGATTGAAATAGGCTCGAAATGAGAATCATCTGTCAACACCTAAATGAATCAGAGACCCGACCGAAACGAAACAAAATACTTTCGTGATTTTCGTTATGTTTCTATATTGCCAAAACGTAACTATATTCACTTGATTTAGGTTACGTTATTCAAAATACCGAAATTGTAACGAAATTTTTTAATAACGCGTAATTGTAAAATATGACGTTATAACAATTTCGTTGATAATTTTCTTCCCATCTGTCAGAACGTAACGAAAAGGAAACGAAAGATCAGGTACTTTTTGCATAACGTAACGTAACGAAGCGAAAGTTTGGGCAGCTACACGCTCTGAAGTTAGCGTTCTTCTGACAAAATTTTATTCTGTCAAATTCGAGTTCTGGAAATCGATACCCTACCACCAAATTTCAACAAGAAGTCAGTAGCAATAGGTTCTCGATACATCGTGAATGAATTTTTGATATCTTGAATAATTTTACATAAATGGTACAATTTTAGGGACAATTCCAGATATTGAACATTCTTGATATATGTATCGAGAATCTGTTGCTAACAATAATGGACTTTTTATTTAAGATAATGAAATAACTATATTTTAATAAAATCTTCTAGAAACGGAAAAATCGGTTAAATTTAGTAAAACTAACCATCCGCTCGTCGGTGTAAAGCCGACCAATGTCTCATTCACAGATTCAAACCATTCTTTCGGTGGTCTACCTCTGGGCATTCTGCCATTTACTTAACCTTTATACACTTGTTTGGTCAGTCGTTCATCTTTCATTCTTTCAACATGTCCGAACCATCTTAACTGATTTCTTTCCCATATGTCAGCTAGTGTCCGTCTTGTACCACATTCTTGGACGATTATCTCGTTTCGGACTTTGTCCATCAATGTTTTCCGAATATTGTGCGGAGAGGTTTCATGCAAATCGCGTTAATTTTACTATTGTCCTTTTCTTGACAGGTCCATGTCTCGCTACCGTATAGTACAGTTGGTACAAGTATAGAATTATGTATGGCCATTTTAGCTTTTCTTTATATGTTTTTATCTCTGAGAATGGAGCCTGCTATACCGATAACCTTCTTACCCTTATTTATGCACCTATCCAACTCCCCATCTATTTTTGCATCGCTAGTTCTAATGTCTCATCATTTAGGACAATGTTGCACATTGTTTTCACACTTATTTCTTCAAATACCATGATTTTTGTTTTATTTACGTTAATTTTAAGGAAAAAGTTCTTCATGCTTATATTGAGTTTATTCAACATTCTTTTCAAGTCCTCGATTGATTCTGCCATAACAATCTTGTCATCTGCGAAAGCTAACCCACGTACCTTCACCAGGGCCGACGTCAAGCTTTTAGCCCGAGTGGCTAGTAAGGAGTTAAGAGGGGTGGGGGGGGGATATGCTGAACTTGCTCAGTGTGGATAGGAATATAAGATTTTGTCCGCAAATTCCGAGTGGGTAAATACCTACAGGGATTTTTTCCGAGTTGGTAGTACTACCCATACTACCCACCTGAACCGCCGGCTCTGACCTTCACTGTTTCTAGATCTACACCTTCTTCGTCGAAGAGGGCCATTCTTAGACACTTATCCATAAATATAATAAATAATCATGAGGAAATAACGCATCCTTGTTTCACGCCTTGCATATTGGTACGATGATCGCTTTTCTCCAATCGTGTGGGACTTCTCCCGTCTCGATACATAAATTTATCGATTCGCACAGCCTGTGAGGTATGAACTCGTCACCGCATTTAAGCATTTTAGCGTTAATACTGTCTACTCCAGCAGCCTTACCGTTTTTTAAGTTCCTAATTATATCTCTAACCTCAGTGACACAGACTTTTTCAATTGGGTTTTCTAATGCATTATGTTCTATGTCGCAGTTCTGTTGCCCTATATCTTCACCTCCTGATAATTCTTTAAAAGAGTCTTTTAAAGCATCTACTATCCCGCATGAATCATATAGCATTTTATCTTTGCTGTTTCTCATGCTGACAAACTCTATAATTTTACTTACCTTCGTCTCTTCAAATAATAGTTTCATGGATCCTCCAAAGTCTTTTTGTATTTTCTTCTCTTCTGTTCTGATTTTATCTTTACTTTCCTTGACTAGTCGTTTAACTTTCCTCTTTTTGTGTCTGTAATCATTTTCAAGTCTATTTCTCTCCTCATCGTTAAGACCTGTGATGTTTAACGTTCTTTTGTACGCTTTTTTCTTTTCTTGTAGGGCTGCCTCAATTTCATCATTCCACCATGCATCACCAGATTTCCTTCATTCAACCGCCATACCACATACTTAATTTTAATTAATTAATTGAGCGTACCTATCGTGTTCGTTTGATTACAACAAAATATGAAATCCCACCTAAAATATCTGCGATGCGAAAAATCTGCCAAGTACAACTGTATGAATTCCTAAAATATAAGTTGTCCCACATGGCCCTTATGGTCGGTATGGAGTTACGTATAGGGACATATAGCTGGATAAATTTTCGGCATATTAGGCCCAAAACGAACCCTCTGAAAAATGAGAGGCGGAATCCGCTGGAGAAATCTTCAAGTCATCACGGTGAATTTACCTCAGACGCAGTTACCCCACTTGACCCATTACCTGTAACGTTTCTTACCCCCATTTTTGTCTGTGGAGGCCTTGCCGTGATTTACATTATTCAAACCTTCGTCATTTTGTGTGTGGACTTTACGGATTCTCATCAAAGTTATATTATTGCGCAGTGACAGGTGACTTTTTGAAATAGTGCGTATAGAATTGCGGGAGCTAACCACATTTTCGTCGAAACAACCGTGCGATTTGCATACCGATGATCGAGGACAGCGGATTCGTGCCATTTTCGCGGAGAAGAGGAGAGAAAGAGAGAGACAGGGAACATGTAACATTGAACATAGAACATACAACGATGCTATAGAGGGTGGTGTATTTTAGCATTTCACGTTTGTTTCCATTTAAATGGTAATCGAGTTCATAATGTAATTGTATTCGCACGTAAGCCAGGGCTCACCACCGCAGCTCCCACCGCATTGTCTGCATTGTTCTCCTCTCACGAACAATCCGCCGGCCTTTCAGCTCCACCAAAATCTAAGCCTCCACCTTCTCTGTTCAACTCGGTTTGGTATTTTGCCGCATTGCAACTCAAACGATGAAACGAAACGCGATTCTACTCATTCTTTAACATTTTTCGAGATGTATACTTTTTTCTTGAAAGCTGACAAAAATTTTATAAAAAGCATATAAGCACTTTCTGAACTATTTCATATTCTTATATACAGAGGGCACCTCCCCCAACCCCCTTTTCTTTATCTTTCATTGACATCAAAAACATTCTTAAACAGAAAAAGGATATATATTCCGTATCTACAACCACAAGGGTGGTTCAAAAAAATTGACTTTCGAATAAAGGGCATGCCACCCCCATTTTATGAGGTTCACAGAAAAAAGAATTCCCTCCAAGCGTGAATCAAATCGGTTAATATTAAAACGTTCCCAAAGCCCCGGAAAAGCCGATAAGATTAACATGGGAAAATTTCTAACTTTGGAAAAATGAGATTCACGTTTCTGGGTTCAAACTTAGCTTGCGGGAGATTGTTATAATTTGTTTAGGAGTCTACTCTCTAAATCTGTATCAGTGACAAGTGTTCATCAGCATATATACGCTGATTTGAATTAGCGGTGTACATATCGCTGATTCAGATTTAAAGAGTACAAAGAATAATTTCCGCCAAACTAATTTTTATTTGCCCCCCCCCCCCCTTATTAAGCATCAAAAATGCCCCAAAAAACTGAAATTGACCATTTTGTGCAAAATTGACGATATGAGCTCTGTTTGTCCTTTTTTGCCATACATTATTTTGGTTTGATAAGTGAAATATTTTTTATTATTTGTGAACTAATTTTCAATTGTTTAATCAATTTCCACTTGTTTAAATAATTTTGTACTCCTACTAACTCATCAGAAAGTATTTTTTATACGCTAAATCAGACAATTAGTCATTGATAGGAAGACTAATAATTGTTTTAAGATATTAATACCACATTATGCAACAAATTCGTATTTGTTTAAATAATTATGTTTCTCAATAACTTTGTTCTGAAATGAATGTTTGAAATTTATCTTTTTCTATAATTAATGCGGTAATTTGTCATTGTTAAGAGCAACATTTACTCGTGAAGTCAATATCGAATTGTTCAAACAATTTATGAAAGGTTTATTGTACATTTTTTATGGAAATGAGATACAAGTTCTTAAAATAATTAATATTTGTTTGAACAATTTTTTTATATTGATAAAGACAAATTCAAACAAAAATTTTGAGACAAAAACTTACTTTTAGTTTCCAGAGAATCAATGCTCATCAGTCTGTGGGGGTGATTTAAAGGCAAAAATTAAAGAAATAATTTCAGAAGGACAAAATTAAACGTAATTTTTATAAAACGAAATCTTTCAGACGAAACAAACTTTTCTTGGCCAATGCATTAATTACAGAAGAAAATAAATTTCAAACATTTATTTCAGCAAAAAATGGTCTGAAAAAAAAAATTATTTAAACAAATACGAATTCGTAATGAATGGAAGACATATCTGAATGACGTGGATATTTAATAATAAGCGACAAACTGAAACCCATTTAAAAAATTGAGTTTTCTACCTCTTTTTCAGAGTATTAAATATTGAGCCAAATATTGAGGTGAAAGTTTTAAGAGCACATTTTTTGGCTAAAACAGGTTGATTGTAAGTTTGACGTCGTGCGATTTAAATTGCAAGTATATAATGAATCGAAATTCTGATAACATTGTATTGATTGTTATTCTCCCAGTAGATTAGAATCTTAAAATAATCAATGTTATTCAATATTTGGATTACATGAAAAATTTGAAAGTTATTTATAGATATCAAGTCATAATTTAGGCATTTCCAAAAGAAGTTCCGACCAGATGATAATACTGATAACTAAAATTCTAAAAATAGTTGATCCATTTTATTGGTAGATTCTCATAACAGCTCTAATTATAGATTGTGGTTGCCAACAAATGTTTTAATAATTAACGAGTAGCTTAAAAGTTCAAGAAAAGCTTAAAGTATAAAAAGATCTAGGATGGGATTACCGTTGCTATTTCTTGTCTGGGTATCATAATATTACGGGAATAAAAATAAGGAGAGCTTATTTCCTGCCGACGTCCGGTCCTTCAGTCAATGAAAAGCTTAAATATCGTTGGGGTTGTAAATGCAGCCTTCAATGTGTAGTTTTAACTTTTTATTTGTTCGTAATGTTTTGATCTTTTGGGATTTACTGACACCGCGAAATATTATCCACTTCCGAGTTAGTATCGTAAGACATAAAGTCCTATGCAAACACGCAAAAATTTATGCAATGCATCCCAAAAAGATTAATAATATATGATATAATAAATACTTGCTTAAAGTTGATTTAATTGGCTTTGTTTTAAAGTTATACCATTTTCAGAGAACGTTTCTCATATCGATCTAATTGGAAATTTTTTCTCGGACGTATTACATTAAAAAAAATTAGAAACAGTCCTGTTTTAGTTGTTTACAATTTAAAAACTTGTATTAAAGTTGCTCCATGTAAAAGAAAAACTTTCAGTTTCAGAATATTCAATTTTCAACGTGGTATATTTTGAAGTTTTATAAATTCATACGTTGAACCATTGCATTGTCTCAGCACAATTTCAGTCATCGCAGTACCTATTGTCGTTAAAAAAGGTGAACTTTTTTGACAAAAATAGGGGACAAAAAAAGTTTTATGAATTAAATAAATATGTAAATTAATGTTTATTAATATTTTATTAGTTTAACTAATAACAGAAATTTTTTTTATATACATTTTATATGTGGAATATTCTAACACGTCAGACTGCTATTGTTATCAATTAAGAAATAATCCCACTGATTCATATCCTTTCAAGCATGCGGTTTTGGTGTCCGACTAAATATCTTCCCTTTAAAGGAAATTATACGTGTTTCCCTGGCTTGATAAAAAAAATTTGATGAAGTTATGAGTGTTCCTTGGAGAGAAGAGATAATTTTTTTTGTCCGAATTACAGAAATTTACGTTTTTTGCCAAAATGTCACATGATGCGAAAAATGTCAAAGAAATAAAATTGATTCTCTAAAACAGTTCTATAAAAATGTCTGTTGATACTTTTTTCTATCTCACGTTATTTTCGAGATTTTTTAGAAAATATGTTTGTTGTAAAAGTTGGTGAAACTGCTCAATTATATTCTTCTTCGTTTTTTATTTCACCATAAAATTAATTCTAAAGGATTTTATGCATATTTTCTCAGCAATCTCTAAAATAAAATGATATAGAAAAAAGTAACAAGAGACATTTTCCATAACATTTAAAAAAAAAACCATTTTGTTCTTTGACTTTTTTCGTATCTTATCTCGTTTTTGGCAAAAAAGCGAGAATATCCGTTTTTAAACAAACAAAAAATCTCTCTCCTCTTGAAGGGGCGGGCACAGAGCAAACTACCATGGAATATGCTCTTTATAATAGGACAAATCTAGAAATAAATCAAGAGAAAAAAAGTCGGGGTTTAAAAAAATATATTTTGAGTAAATTGACTTTGAATATTTTCAGTAAAACTGCTGCCATTTTGTCAATCTATCCTATGCTATCCAGTCAATGCATTTTCCTATCACTTGATTTTTTTATAATAAATAAAACAGTAAAAAGAATTATTGTATTTACAATATTAGAAATATTAGAAAATTTTATACAATAGTCAATATTGTATAGAATCCCAGAATATTTTGTTACGTCCTGCAGAACGACTTGCTTTTGTCAATTCTATCACCAAAAGCCAGAAGGTCAAAATCGGTAAAAATGGACTTGTTTCCATATTTAGAGCAACTTCAACCTGATTCTTTATACGGATTTAATCAAACTTGATTCAATATTGCGTGGAGCCGTCGATTTATTGAATGATTGATTTTCAGAAAAATTGGCCACAATTTGCGCAAAACTTTAAATATCATAACAACAATCACTATTATTTTACCCTGTTCGAGACTAGAATATCAATTTTACGAATTTTAATATCATGGAAAAATTAAAATAATGAATTGATTTCATAAATCTGGGTAAATTTGTACAAAATTTTAAATTAAATTTTTGGATCATGAATTTTATTTCCTCTTCTTATAACATTAGAAACGGTAAGAGAAGCTTTGACTCGGTGCTAAAAACGCATATCTAAACTGTACGTGCGGTGAAGACTGAAATGCGTTGAAATACTGCTACCAGGGATCCAGGGTGGGCGAATAGGGATGAGGGTGCGAGGTTGGGCGTTTCTGGCACAGGGGATGGGCCACGCGACACCGCGTACGAACACTTACATAACTGATCGTCAGAATCTGTCGTCTCTTTTCTCCTCAACCCTCTTTGTCTCTCTCCTATTCTCCCCTTTTCCTTCTCTCATACATATTCATCAAACGCTAATTAATCATCACCCTGCAAACCCACGTTGGATCACCCTATAGCTATAGATCTGCAGCTCGCCACAGAGTGGTGGACCCAAAAATTCGAGCGGCGTTACTTATATTAGTCACCTATCTACCTATAAATTAGAAAATAATATAGAAATGTCGAAACGACGGTCTCAAAAACTTTTGTGACTTAAATTATCTGGACTCGATGACATGGCATGAAGACATATTTGTTACAAAAGAGGTTTTCTTAATATTGGTGATATGGAAGTAAAATAATTGAAAAAGAAACTTATTTTTTACTGCGTCATGTATACATTTTTTCCAATACCTCCAAAACTGAGTGCAAATAAATGTGAAAGAAAAGGTAACTTTGTAAGCACAAAATATTTTCGGAACCATAACAATATTTGGTCGGTCCCATACATTTAATCTCAAATCATTCATAATTCACAAGGCAATGTGAAAACTAATCAAATCTTTCTGAAGTAAATAAAATGTAACAACTGCAAATTAAAGAAAAATTAAAATTTAAGAATTTGTATGTGTTAGAAAATTGAGAATTCCAAAGTCAAACCATCAAAATAGATCAATTTTGAAATTAAAGACGCGAAAAAAGATCGATTCTCAACTAAAAAAAATTTTAACACTTCTAGGGGAGAGGAGGATACGTTTTGGCTCAGTTAATAGACAAATATCCAATCGTAAATAATGGTAAAATATGCTATAGATAGCTTGATATCTTGGCTATAGTAAGTGAAAGAACGTTTTTTAAATAAAAAATACATCGAATTGTCAAGTTAACCGCCAACGCGTCGGGTGATTTGGTGTATCACTATTATTGATTGGCACTGCAATATATTAATCACTGGTTTTCCACTGTTTGGTACAAAATCGCATGTGATTTAAAGTCTGCGTCGAATCACCCGCACCCGCTCACAGATAGTTAATTATATAAATAATTTTTGCATGAAACGCTCATTTATTGAACGAAAATATTTTTCCTAATCACGAGCTCAAATAATAAATATTATGAAAGTGCTGGATTAGCCAGGTTAATGGAAAATGTGAATTATATATCGGTTGATTTCCATTGTTCTAGAACTAACAGAAGTTACCGAAGAAAATCCTATCAATAAACTTGCAATCAAAATCAGGGTATCTGGTGATTAGGAAAATTGAAATTCCCGGACTTTTTCCGATTCTTTCCCGGATTTTTCCCGAACAATTTTCTTCCACCGACCAATTTAAAAATACTATTTTGAGATTTGTCCTCATTCACAGACTGAAGTGATCAATATTAATCTAACTATATTGCCCATCGCAAGTATGACACCACCTGTTTATCGATGAATGCTTAATTTCTTTGAATGTTAAGTATATGGGAGCTAACATTTTTTCTCTTAAATAGGTTGAAAGCTCTCGGAATTCTCTATAAAAGAATCGAGGATGAAATTATTTTGTTGTTTAAAAAAAAAATATTGAAAGAGAGTGGAAATTTCAATGCTTTCGTAAAATTTAAATAATATCTTATCTAATAAACAATTTTTAATGTCCTTTAAAGATAAATTCCGGTAAAATCACGCGAACTTATCGTCATTATTCTGAAAATTTTTGCTTACAAGGTGCAATATATTTCAAGTTGAAACAAATATGTTGACAACATTTAAATATGTTTTCTGTTGAAATAAATATTTTTGTAAAATATACGAAATAAGTAATCATTAGGTTTCTATCAAATTTATTTAAAATTTATATTCATTTGATTTTTATTATTATTTTCCTAGAGATCAGATGTCTTCCAATTTTTGCGACTTTTTCGTATCAACCTTGTAAAATGTTTATTATATTAGATTTTATTTAGATTGAAAGAAAACAATAAATAAATACATAAATAAATAAAACATTGATATATGCACTATTCTTGAAATATATTCAGAGAATCTTTATTCCTTTCTCGCTTATCGGCCATATTATTCGTTATTGTAGGGGAGAGTGGGGCTAAGCCGTCAGTGGGACTAAGCCATCACTTGCTTTTTTTAAAAAAGATATAAACCGTGTAAACTTGTTTTTTTTTTAATTTTAGTTGCTTCCTAATGCCCTTACTTTATCGACAGAGTTTCGTTGCATTCTGCATGACATGGCACATTTTACGACATAAAAAGTGTTTTCTAAGGTTAAAAGTTTTTTCCGATACAGACAGAAATACAGACACATACACACACAGTCAGACAACTTTATAAAAATCGTTTTTTCTAACGCAGGATGTTTCAAAACGTGCAGATTTGATGAAAACCGACGAAGTCCAATTTTACATAAAACTAATCCCTGTTCATTATAGGATGAGAATGTAAAAAAATGTTTCAATTAAGATTGAAACGAAATCCATTTTTTCTTGAATAACTTTCGCAAACTAAGCAAAAAATTAACAATTTATTGCAAAATAAGCAAAAATTGATTCAAAATCCAAAAATAAACTTCCAAAAACCTCACTTTTCGGCTCATTAGAGACAAGAATAACATAATCAAAAAAGAGGGAAAAAAGGGAAAAAAGTCAACCAAAAAACCAAATCTCTCACTTTTTCCTTTTTCCGTCTTTTTTATACTACGAGGGGTCCAACATGTTTCGAAGTCATTATAGACTTCCTCATCAGGGATTATTTATAAGGAATAACTAAAGGTATGAAAAATGAATAAACCTGTAAAGAAAAAATATATAAAACATTATTAATACAATATTTGATTAAGTTCAATATCATCGAAAATGATGATTGAGAAAATGATCATTTTATAAAGAAGAAATCTTTCTGTTATCTAGTCAAAGAAAATTACTATAACCAATTAAATAATCCAGCCCATACTTTGTTACATCATGAGATATACCCTTTTAAATACAATCAATTTGGCAATTTAAAAATATTTAAAAAATCCTTTTCTATTTATTAGAAAAAGGTTTACTCCCTGTATTTGTCTTCTTTTGAGAAATCCACAATCTAACGTTTAACGTTTTTCTCCTTTGCACATTTAGGAAAACACTATTTAAAAATCTAGCAATTGTTAACAACACAATGTAATAATCACACAAAATGGTTAACAAAATTTATTATATTTATTACTAAAAACAACACTTTCAAAACTTTAAAATTTCACTTTTATTTAGTAACATTTAGAAAAATCAAAAGAAACTGAATATTCACGATGCGTCGTTCACAAAGTCACGTCATATACTAAAGTTGAGTTTAGACCAGAAAACTCTCAGAAATTGCCAGATTTTAAGAAAAGGACATTTTTAAGCGAGAGACAGAGAGGGAGAGAAAAAGAAAGACTCAATTTTT
>CAKNWW010316470.1:2827-23872 GCA_932074435.1 Andricus kollari | reverse complement strand
AAATCGTATTTTTTGGTAGAAAATTAATCTTCTTGTTTGAAAATTCATCTATCTTGTTGAAAATGCAATATTTTTACTTGAAAAGTCAGGAATTTTAAGCGTTTTAAATTGAATATAATATAGAACCTACATTAGTTTTACTTGAAAGAATATATTTCCCTATGTTCGTGAAATATGTCCCTTATTTCCCATGGTTTTACAGGGTATCTACTCACCTGGAAAATATTTTTCATTCAAAATATGAATCTGTTAAATATGCACTGAATTTGAAGTATATGAAGGTAAAATAAAAGTTAGTTTGAATTATTATTCTAATTGATGCACTTTAGGAGCAAATTCAAAACATTATTATTTTAGGTTCTTAGTATTATTTATTCATTCATTTGATTGATGGTGATAATATATTTAAGAATATCTTGTGATATATTTTTTTTTTAGTTTATACTATATAATTTTGGTTCAAATAATTTTTTTCCAGGATTGTAGTAGACAACTTTCTATATGTAATTTCTGTTTATATGGTAGCTCTCCAAGAAAATAGCGAATTTATAATATTGCCAAAAGGGTTTTCGACTTTAATTTCTTTGTATTATTATTCAAAAAACATATAGTAACTATTTATCTAGTATTTTACAACGTTTTTTGCAGCACATGTACACTTCGTTATCAGAAATTCAAATTCAAAAGGAGGAGGAAATAGCTAGGAACCCAATGAGTACGGAAGAGCCGCTGATTCGTCAAACGCCAACGGAGATTTTGTACCAAGCGATGCTGCCCAACCTTCCACAGTACATGATCGCCTTATTGAAAATCGTGCTCGCTGCTGCGCCCACCAGCAAAGCAAAGACTGAAAGCATTAATATTATGGCTGACGTGTTGCCCGAAGAGATGCCGTAAGTAAACAAGTTTACGATTAAAACGCTTAGAATTTAAAATTGAGAAAATTGAATTGAAATATTGTTTCCTAATCTTCATTTTCTTATCGATTTGATTACAGAATGACAGTATTGCAGTCCATGAAGTTAGGAATAGACGTGAATCGACACAAAGAGATTATCATCAAAGCAGTTTCTGCCATTCTGCTTCTCCTGCTCAAACACTTCAAGATAAATCACATATACCAATTTGAGTTCATGTCTCAACATTTAGTTTTTGCCAACTGCATACCGCTTGTTTTGAAATTCTTGAATCAAAACATCCTCGCTTATATTGAAGCGAAAAATGTGTAAGTTTTTATTATCAGAACACGAGAAATAGTAGAATTTTCGGGGATTTAATCCAAGGTTTTTTGCAGCATTCCAATGTTGGATTTTCCGATGTGTGTAATTGGAGATCAACCTGAGTTGACGGTGGAGAATCTCGAAATCGGAGATAGCCAAAACTACTCCTGGCGAAATGTGTTTTCTTGTATAAATTTGCTTAGGATTCTGAATAAATTGACAAAGTGGAAACACAGTCGTGTCATGGTAATTTGTTATTTATTGGCTGATATTTTTCAATTTTAGATCATTTTCACCTTTATATTATGGATTATAATATTGTTTTCTAGATGCTAGTTGTATTTAAATCGGCTCCGATATTGAAGCGGACTTTAAAAGTGATGCATGCCATGATGCAATTATATGTACTCAAGTTGCTAAAAATGCAGACAAAATACTTAGGCAGACAGTGGCGAAAGACAAATATGAAGACTATCAGCGTTATTTATCAGAAGGTTAGACATCGTCTGAACGATGACTGGGCTTATGGAAATGGTGAGTTGAAACTTTATTAAGACGTTTTTAAATAGGGAAAAGTCATGGAATTCTGAAAAAGTTCTTGAAAACGTTAAAAGTCTTATCATCACTTTAGTACATTACGGCGAATTTTTAGGGATTCGTAGGCTGTGTATACTTATTCGAGGAAAATTATTTTCATCCTCTTATCTGTTATGGTTTTATTTTTATAAGTGGTTAAAAACTAAGAAATATAAAGAAATTGGTAAATTTGGCTTTTTAAACCCCTATGTTGGAAGATTTTCTTTTCGTCCGATTTTCCTCCGGGATGACTTAAATTGAAGCTCTTGACATGTAGAATTGCGATAAAGTATAAAATTTGCTGTTTTAGATTTTTTTCCTGTTCGTAAATTTTCTTAATTGTTCGTGAAAAATTTATAGTTATTTGTAAGGTTTTGTCGAAATTCATAATTTTCTATAAAAAAAACAACTATGAAATACTAAGAAAAACTAATATTGCATTTTCACATTATAAGTGTGTTTATGAATTTGCCTAAATTCTTAGGCAAAGAGTTTTTAATTAATAATTTTAATATAGTTTAATAATTTTAAAAAACAATTTAATGATTAAAACTGAAGTAATTAATCAATAATTTATAATAATATAGGTAAATTATATAAATATGTTACAGCAAGAAAGTGATTTTTTTGAAATTTAAAAGATTTCTTAAAAATGACACAAATTAGGTTTCAAAGCCAAAAATTAAGAAGTAAAATGTCCTCACAGTTAAGAAAATGTATGTTTTGCTTTAAAAACGATAAAACTTCCTAATTTTTCATTAAAAATTTTAACGTTTCAGAGAGGTTAGTAGTTTTCTTGGCCAAAATATTATAAAATCTATATTTTGTACAATTTTGTATGAAAATGTCATTTTCCTAGAACTTTGTCGATTTTCGTAATTTTTTTTTCCCACTTTGGAGAGGTAGATTTTTCTATTTACCTATTAAAAATTATGAAAAACTAAGCCTTTATTTTTGAGTCGTAAGTTTTCATATTAAATATATTCCTAGAAATTGTATTTATTCATAATTATGCGTAGATATTTGTAATTTTTTAAGAAAATTTATGAAAAACTACAACTAGCTTTTGCAATTCGTACATTTTCATTTTTTGTTGTTGTAGAAATTAGTAGTTTTCTATAAAAACGATTAAAAATTATAAAAAACTAAGCTTTTCGTGTAGAGCTGTAGATCTTGCTTTTTTTGGTAGAAAATTGTAGCTATTTATAATTGTATGTAAAAATTCGTAAATTTATATAAAATTTTTTTAATGCATTTTGTTGTTGTAGATTTTCATAAATTTTCTTAGAAACTTTTTATTTTTTATACAAAATCATTAAATTTTATAATTATTCATTGAAAGTCTCGAGGTTTTAAATAAAAATTTGTACTTTTCTATGACGAACTATTACAAAATCTACCATTTCTTAAAATTATCTATAAAAACGTTTTTATATAATGTTGTAGTTTTCTCGTAAAACATTTTCTACCATGGTTTGAGTTGATTAATAATTGTACAAAAAATTGTTGCTAAATTAGTCTGCGAGCAGTAGAATGTGTTCAACTTGAATAGAATGGATATAATAGATTATTATATTAATATATTATATTATATTATATATCGACTGGATTTTGTAAAAAAGTAGATTGGACTTATCTAGCAACCCTGTTCAGATTCAAGCTATTAAATTTAGAATAAGTGGAAATTTTAATTCCTCTTTAACCTCGAACATTCAAGTTTTACTACGAAATTCTTCGAAATTAAAAAAAAACTAGAAAACAAATACGCGTGCCATGCTCGCGATTTTTTTTTGTCTCACACAATTTTTAAATTAAAATATAAAATTAACATCAATACACATTTTTTGTAATTAATAGTATCTATTATCTAAAATAATAGAAAAGTAAAGACAATATTTTTGAAAATTATTTAAACAATCAAAAATATTCTTTTAATATATAATATCCTTTTAGGTCTAATGATTTTTCGTGAACAATAGTAATTTTAGACGAAAAACACGAACAAAACGTAACGAAAAATTGTATAGGATTGTAAATCTTCTTTTAAACCTAATTTTTTTCGTTTAACCTCACCGAGTTCCGATGAAGAATGTTAATATAACCTAAAATTGTTAAAAAGTTGTGAATCTTCTTTGAAATATAATTTTTTTGTTAAAAAATTCTAAATCTTGTTTAAACTATAATGATTTTTGTTTGAAAATACCAATTTTCTATGTTCAGAATTGAGTTTTGTGTAAAATGCTAACATAACTTAAAATGATTAAAAGATATGAATCTTCTTAGAAGTCTAATTTAAAAAAATTAAAGACTCCACTTTTCGACGAAAAACACTAACATAATCCAAAATTGTTAAAATATTCTAAATCTTGTTTAAATTATATAATTATTTTTGTTTTAAAATGAGGGTTTTTGGTGTAAAACGCTAACATAATATAAACTTGTCAAAATTCATGAATTTTCTTAGCAAAATTTATTTATTTTTTATTAAAAATACCAATTTCAGACAACAAACACAGAAAATTTCTAAAATTTTTAAGATTCTAAATCTTGTTTATATTATAATGATTTTGGTTTAAAAGTGCCAATTTTTTGTGTAAAGCCTGTAAAACGCTAACATAACCTAAAATAGTTAAAAGTTGTGAACTTTCCTTGAAATCTAATTTTTTAAATTTAAAACACCAATTCCCGACGAAAAACACTAACATACTTCAAATTTGTTAAAAGATTCTAAATGTTGTTCAAATGCTAATGATTTTTGTTTAGACTGCCAATTTTTCGTGTAAAACGCTATACCATAACCTTAAATTGTCAAAAATACGAACCTTCCAAATCTAATGATTTTTCTTTTTAAAAAACCGAGTTCCTGGGGAAAATGTTAATATAACCTGAAACTGTTAAAAAATGGCAAATCTTGTTCAAACTATAATAATTTTTGTTTTAAAATTCAAATTTTTTGTGTAAAACGCTAGCATAACCTAAAATTGTTCAAAGTTGTGAATCTTCTTTAAAATCTGATTTCTTTTTTAATTAAAAATGACAATTTTTAGCGGAAAATACCATGATAATTAAACATTATACAAATATTCTAAACTTGCTCAAAATATAATGAGTTTTGTTTCAAATTACCAATTTTTGGTGTAGAATACTATAACGTACCCTAAAATTGTTTTAAATTATGAACCTCTAAAATCTAATGATTTTTGTTTAAAAAAACAAACGCTTTTCTTTGAAAAACTTTAATATAACATAAAATTGCAAGCCTTGTTCAAACTATAATAATTTTGTTTTTAAATTAACAATTTTTTGTGTAAAATTCTAACATAACCTAAAATTGTTCAAAGTTGTGAATCTTCTTTAAAATTTAGTTTTTTATTAAAAATAACAATCTTCGACAAAAAACATGAACATAATCCAAAATTCTTCAACGATTCTAAATCTTGTTCAAATTTTTGTTTTAAAATACCAATTTTTGGTGTTCTCTAAATTTCGGTTTATTCTAACGTAACTTAAACGGCGAAAGCACTATCAAAACCGAAAAACATAATTTGTTGAAACATTTTTAATTTCTGAAATCTAGTAATTAGTGATTAAAAATACCCATTTCCAGTGTAAAACGCTAAAATGACCTGTACTTGTTTGAACATTGAGAATGGTGATGATTTTTGTTTAAAAATGCTCATATCCAGTAAAAAAACAGGCTAAAAAACAGTACTAATTTCTAGCGAAAAGCACTATCATAGAACATGTATAATACTTGCAATAATTTGTTGGAAAATTTGACAATTTTAGTTCAACTGCACAAGAGTATTAAAAAGTACAAATCTTTCTCAATTCGAATCAGGTTTTCTATGATTTTTCGTAATACAATTATTTGTAAATTTAATTTTCAAACCACTCTTAAATGTTTCCATTCAAATTACAAAAACTTAAATAAAAAAACAAAGAGGAAAGAACACCCCTTTCAAGACAATAAAAATAAAATTTTCTACATGAAAAGTGAAAATAAATTATATTAAAACACAGATTTGGAAGCGAAGCCCTGGGATTTCCAAGGGGAGGAATGCGCCCTGAGGACCTGCGTCGACCAATTCAATAATCGACGCTACTCTACAGCGATTCGAGACGAGGAATTGGAACCAGTCGACACTTGTGCAACGTCAGTTCTAGGTGCAAATGTGGAGCTTACAGATGAATTTAAACAGCACTATGAGCTCTGGCTGCAGCAGGAAGTCTTTCAAACAAACATCAATTGGGAGGAACTCTTAGAAAATAGCTGCGAAATCTAATGAATCTTAGCCATATAAAATCGCAGCTCTGTAAAAAAAAAAACAAGTAAGAAGGACCGAAAATTCAAAACTTAAAGTTTTATACGGTTATCTTTGAATCACGAAGTGTTCGAAGAACAATATTCCCGCGTGGAGACTATAAAGGATAACGTCTAATCGGTCGAAGATCGGGTGCTTTGATCAAAACGAGGATTTTCAATTCGTTCCGATTGTTTTTTTTTCACATCACCGATTATACGTACGTACTCTAAGTTTGTGCAATTTACCGGAACTAGCCACGTAATATTTATAACCGAGACTTCAACCTCCTCTCAAATTCTTTGTACCTTTGTAAGTATCGTTTTAGAGTTAAGCTAGAGAAGGAAACCTCGAGACGAGAGTGAAGTGACGATTACCATCTCCGGTGTAACTGGCGACCCGTTCCAAAGATATTAACGTTATCCCTTTTTCGTTCAACGGGTTATAGGGATGTAGTCCATGTTAGTGTCGTGCGTTCTAATTGTGATTCCCACCTTTTAACAAACTCCCATTCATCAAAAAGACACTAAACTTGTACTGTTTCTGTTTTCTGTTTCGTAAATATTAAGGAGACAAAAGCGGTGTAGGAACACCATAACGAACGTCGCCACTTTTCATTGTACATTGCTCCTCTTGTATTATATTTAGGAATCGTGCGCGTGAGATTATTCCGATTTATATATAAATTTACATTACCGTTGGAAATTATCAGGAGATGTACTTTTTATCAATTGATTTTTGTTCTACTTTTTTTTTAATTCAACATTTAAATTTTTATCGTTTTTGATGACAACATTTTAGGCATGTATACAAACTATGTTCGATCAAGTTTTTTTCAGAATTTGATTCGATTTGAGTACGAACTTTAAGAATATTCGTATTCTTAAGCCACATTCACTTTTAATTTATCACCACGAATTAATTATAATTGAATTTTGCTAAGTTATCCTGAAATTCTATTGAAGTTTTTCGAATTTACCTTAAATGCTCTTAAATTAAAAGTTGAATGCTATTTAATTCAGCGTATTTTTCAAGTTTTTGCTCAACTTTGCTTATTGCACTTTAAACCACTAGAATTTCCTGAATTCAGTTGAATTCTGATGAATTCCCTTAAATGAATATAATTCCCATTTAAATGCATGTTAAATTCAGTTTAATTTTTTTTAACTCCCTTGAAGATTATTGAATTCTTTTGAGTTCTTTGAATTATTTCAATTTACTGAAATTCTAATGAATTCTTTTTAGTTATCATTATTTTGTTTAAACTTTCATGAACTCTGATGAATGCTTTTAAATTCTCATGACTTCTTTTGAATTCTCATGAATGATTTTGAATTCTCATGCATTAGAATTTTTTTCAATCTGGTGTACATAAAACTCTGAATTCAGTCGCAAAAATACATTTTTCAAGTGATCAAATCTCCATTTATCGTAAAAAGATCTTTTTCAATTCTATTAATAAATTATTACAGTAAATTATATCCATTGCGTGAAACCTTGACTCGAAGGTTCACAAGTTTTTTCACCTCCCTACAAAATGTTGATCGTTTTCTTTTTCAAAAGTAACTGAAAAGAAACAATGAATAAAAAGACATAGCCTGATAATTTTGATCAGTAGCGTACCCTTTTGTAGAACGGTGTAGCTGCAGTAAAAAGCAGAAGACTTTCAAGCAGAGCTTTTCAAATAGTAAAATCAAGTTGTTTCAAACTGTAAAATCAAACTCCCTCAATAAAAAAATCCTGGCTTTGATTGGCTTTTTACTGCAAATGCATCATTAAATCTAGACTTAGTTACTCGGCGGATGAACAAAAACGCGAAATAGTGTGATTAATTTCAGTTGTAAAAACGGTTTTTAACTTTTTCTACTCAACTGCCATAATTGTTGAGAGCTTGAGGGTGTGAGCGCTCTCGAACAAACTTAAGCTGGCCTTTTTGGATACCAGAAAATCTAATTATTTTGTAAAACTTGTTTATATATATTTTTTATCAATTTATTCTCTTACCAAGTTTTGGTTTTTGATGAAAAAATATTTTTTATAGCAGATATTACATTGAAAATTTTAGCACTGCCTATTTATTAATTTGTTTCTTCCACTTTTTGTCGACTGTATCTTCCAGAAATTGATTATCTCCAGACATTAATCTCTGATATTTTCTTATTTTACCTCGGTGCATTGTTTAGTTTAAAGCTTCGGAATAATTCAGAGATTAATTCTGACCTTAAGATCTGTGAAAAATGAAGTCTTTTTTTCATCTAAAGAAAGTTCGTCGTCTTTGATTAAAACAAGGAAAAAAATTGAAATTCTGGATCCAAATTTGCCGAAAAATGTCGATTTATCAGAAGCGGGTTTTCGATTGTAACACACTTTTATTAAATATTGAGAAAAATCTTTACAAAAGTAACAACGATCCATTCTTGTTTACAATCGGATTAAATAAGGAGGCAGTAACATTAAAGACCACAGTGTGATTACTTTAAAAACAATACAAAATTATAAACTGTACAAATATTTCAATTACAAATGTGTAAGTCTTTAATCGAAGATAAAAAAAGTACGTAGAAAATATACGTATCTCTATTATTTCAAGGATCAGAGACCTTTTGTAGAAAAAAGTGTAAAATCTCTTCCAAGAGATCTACATTGTAATGGAACCTGTAAGTACGTTTCTTCAAAACGTTAGAAAACCTTTCGAAATCGATTAGCTTAAGTGTGGAATGTTGCGATCACAGTTGTGAGAGTTTTAAGTAGAAAGTCTCAGTTGTACTTTTTTTTCATTCGTGATTTGTACTCAGTACAAAAAGAGAAAAAGTGGGAGTGAGAGAAAAAAAGAATGATTCTTCAATGGTGTTGAGGACGTACCCATTTGTACGAACCATAGTACATAAAATTATTCTGCTTCGCCATTTCATCAGCCTCTTTCGGTCCACGGGAGCCCTGTCTATAAACAATAAACAATTATCATTTTTAGTACGGGAGATTGTTATACCTGAAATAATGGAACTTTGTTATTTACGAGCGATATGAACCAAGTATTTTAAACTAATTAATTAACTCACTTGTATGGTATGGGGCGGATTTTCTCGTTCTCGATTCGATGGAGAAGAGGAGTGAAGATTCTCCAGGCTTCGGAAAGCTCGTCACTTCGAACGAAGTGCATTTGGGATCCACAGAAGACATCCAAAATCAGTCTTTCATAAGCATCGGGAAGCTTGAGATCCTGAAGCGAAAAGTTAGGGGTCTTTTTAAGGGAGCGCCCATTAATTACGTAAGGGGGAGGTGGTCCGAAAAATCTTACGAATCCTGACTTATCTCTTAATCCTTTCTCTTTCTAATTTTTTTTAATATTCATTAATATTCATACGTAAATTTTAAATTTAAATACGAAAATTTGAGAAATCCTTTAAAAAATTTTAAATCATGTGAAATTTCTCTGAAATTCTTTGAATTCTATAGATATTGTACATAATTTCTTAAAATCCCTTTGAAACGATTGAGTTCCCTGAAAATCTCTCCAAACCCTTTAAAAACTGTAAAAATCCTTGAAATCTTCAAAATCCCAGAAAAATCTCTTATAATCCTTTAAAATCCGTAGAAATTCCTTAAAATCTGTAAAAATCGGTAAAAACCATTAAAAGTCCGTGAAATATTTCAAAATCTTACGATATCTCTTGAAATAATTGAAATCTCTTTACAATTCACTGAAATCTTTCAAATCCATGAGAATCTTTCAAAATCTCTTGAATCCCTTACAATATATTGAAATCTTTAAAAAGCTATTAAAAATCCTCGACATCCCTTAAGGGCATGTGATACTTGAAAAATTATCGATTTTAGCAGTGTTCGGTTCCCCCGGGTTTTTTCCTAGAACAATAAAGATTTTGCCTTAAAACTTTGGGGAATGCTAGCGAACATGCTAACGGACGTCCCCGAACTCTTCTGTTGTGGAATAATTTTTAAAAATTTCATTTTGCTAAATTTGATTAATATGTGTGTATTTTGAGGTTATGTGTGTCACATACTTCCAAACTACACAATATTTTTGGTCGAAAACTCAGGACAAGTAATAAAACATGGTAACTAATGTCCCGGAACTAAACTTGTTTGTAGGCAATCCAAAAAATGAGACTTGACAACCGATCCTAACCTCCAAATATTGCATATACAGACAAATTTTATTTAGCAGAATATATTTTTTTGCTATTATCCCTTCAAAAAAAAGTTCGGGGACGTTCGTTATTCTATTTTATAGCATCTCCGAATTCAGTTTTTAAAATTATTTAGTTTTGTGGACAAAAACCCGGGGGAACTGAACCCGATTGAAGTATCACATGCCCTTAAAATTGTCACAACACTTTATAGCTCTTAAAATCCATTGAAATCCCTTAGAATCCTTTAAAATCTTTTCAAATATTTTTAAATTCCCTGAAATCGGTTGAAATCTCTTTAAATCCCTTCAAATCTTCAAAATCTCATTAAAACCCCATGGTATCCTTCAAAATTCGTGAAAATACTTTGGTATCGCATGAAACCCTTTAAAATCCTCTGAAATCCAGTGACTTCTTTTGAAATCTAAAACAATTCCTCAAAACACTTTAATAACTGTAAAAATCCTTGAAATCGTTTGGAATCTTCAAAATTCCTTATAATCTTTTAATATTCATGGAAATCTCTCAAAATCAGTTAAAATCCTTGAAATTCCGTGAAATACTTCGAAATTTATGAAATCTCTGAAACCCCTTTAAAATTCATTGAAATCTTTAAAATTCGTGGAAATCTTTTCGAATCTCTTGAAATCCCTTATAATATATTCAAATATTTTAAAAGCCAATAAAAATCCTCAAAATTTCTTTAAATCCTTACTAATATTCGGAAATTCTTTGAAATTTCGTAAAATCATAGAAACCTCTTTAAATCTCTTAAAATCCGTTAAAAATACTTTGTAATCTTTGAAAATCTTTTGAAATTTCCTGAAATCTTTTTAAAATCCTTCCAATTGGTGAAAATACTTCGGTATCTCATTACTTTTTTGAAGTCGTAAAATATCTAAAAACCCATTAAAAACGGCAAAAGTCCTTGAAATCGCTTGGAATCTTCAAAGTCCCTCATAATCGTTCAAAATCCATGTAAATCCCTTAAAATCTCTCAAAATCGGTTAAAATCTTCAAATTCCGTGAAATATTTAGAAATCTTATGATATCTCTTGAAATCTATTTAAAATTCACCGAAATCCTTAAAATCTAATGGAATAATTCCGAATTTCTTGGAATCCCTTGCAATATTTTTAAATCCATAAAAAATCCTGAAAATCCCTTAAATCTTTTATAATATTCGGAAATCCTTGTCTCTACATTTAAATCAGTTAAAATTGTTAGTAACTTCAGTGAGTGACTGAATTCTAGCTATGGAGCAGTTATTTACTGATTGAAATTTATAGAATTTAAAATTCCGTTAAATCATTAGAAATCCTCTAAAGTCCGTGGACATACTTTGGAATCTTTTGAAATCTCCTAAAATCTTCGAAGTCCCATTAAAATCTCCTGTTATCCTACAAAAATCATGAAAATACTTCGGTATTACCTTAAAATATTTTGAAATTCCTTGAGATCTCATGAAATCCATTGAACTCTTGCTTACGGTGAAAATAATTGATAAATTTTTTATATATTGAGTAAATAAAATATAAAATTATTCCAAAGAGGGGGGGACATAGAAACTTTACGAATCTTTAAAATAGGGTGGGGAGGGATGTCTTCATTTAAAAAAATCATCCTTTCGTAATTAATGGATGTTCCCTTAGGAGAAAAAGAAGGGCAAAATTAAAATGATGTAAAGAATAAACGCTTCACCTTGTATCTATTGCCGTAAGTCAAGTCTAGCTCTGTTTCTTCCATGTCGAAGGTGATGCCTGGTGATTTTGTCATCATTTTTATGTAGAGAGCCTCGCCTGGTTGAACACGGATAACAAGCTCGTTTCGCTTTGCTTTTCCGTCGAAGATGTCGCCTGGCACGTCTTGGTACTGGACCCTGACTTCCGCTTTGCGCTCGTTCAGTGCTGAAAATTAAATTTATTTTATTTTACAGTACCAATTTATAATTTATGGAAATAAATTTTTTGCTAATTTATGTAGGGCTCGGATCATGCGACTTCTTCGAATTTTTAGAAAAATTACGACTTTTTGAAGAAAAATTTGACTAATCGACTTTTTTCCGTTTTTTTTAGAAGTTCGCTATACTGAGTTTCGATTTTAATCACATTGAAAAATTGAAAAATTTCTCATTAAAGCTTTACACTTGGACAATTTTTAATTAATAGCTTTTTAAGTTAAACCATTTCTAATTTCGTGAATCCGTATGAAGAAGTTTTAATTTTTTCAATTTGCAAGCCTTAACAGTTAGACATTTTCAAGTTGAAAACGTTTAAACTCGATTAATTTTAAATTCAATTACAGTCTTCACACTCTTTGCTCTATTCCCCCTTTTTAAGGAATTTCTCTTTTTTCCCCTGTTTTCAAGAACCTTTCCCTCTTTCTTGCTTCTTCGCTTACATGCGAACTGAATTAATATAACCCAATAAGAAACTCCAACTATTTCTGTTTGAAACTTTATTATTTTTGATTACAAATTCTTGTTTGAAAATTTAATTATTCTTTTGATAATTCACCTATTTTGTTCAAAAGTCATCTTTTTTAGTTAAAAATTCATCGTTCTTGGTTGAAAATGAAGTTTTTTGTTAAAAATTACACTGTGTTCTAAAAAATACGTATTTTTGCCAAGAAAATTCGACTGCTTGGATAAAAACAATCTATTTGTTGAAAATTCAACTTTTCAGGCTGATAATATAAAAAAAAAAAGTTAATTTTATTTAAAAATTTAAAAAATCGTATTTTTGCTTAAATATTCATCTAGGAAAAGCAGTAGATAATGAGCATAGAATAGATAATCAATAATTTAAAATACTAATGTATATAAAATAATTAATTCAATGTAATTAATAGTTAAAACGCGATAAGTGTTAATATATTAAAATTATAATTAATTATTTTACGTATATTTGTGTTTATAATTAATGATTATCTACTGTAGGATTATTATCTGATGTAGGGTGGTCTCTCCTATTTAGTTAAATAATCAACTATTTTGCTTAAAATTAGTCTTTGATAGAAAGTTCAACTATTTGCCTGAAAATTCGACTATCTGATTGAAAATTTAATTATTTTGTTGAAAATGCACTTTCTTGTTGAAAACACAACTGCCTTCTGAAAGATTTGTTTTCTTTTTGCTTGAAAATTAAACAAATTGGTTAAAAATTCATCTACTTTGTTGAAAATTCGTCTTTTTTTATTGAAAGTCCAACTGTTTGCTTGCAAATACAACTATTTGGTTGAAAATTAATTTTTTGTAAAACTAAACTATTAAGTTAAAAATTCATCTTTCTTGGTTGAAAACTATCTATTTGTTGAAAATTCAACTGCCTTCTAAAAAATTTGTCTTTTTGCCTGAAAAGTCCATTATTTTATCCATAAGTCATATTTTTTGGTAAAAAATTCAACTGTTTTATTGAATATTCGTCTTTTTGGATAGACAATTCGTCCTTATGGATTGAAAATTCATATTTCATGTTGGAAAACTCATCTTTTTAGTTGAAAAATCATCTTTCTTGGATAAAAATGAACATTTTTCTTGGAAATTCATAACTTTTGATTAAAAGTTTAACTAATTGGTTGTGAGTTCAAGTATTAGATTAATTTTTTTCAACTTAACTATTTGGCTGAAAATTCATCTTTTTTCGTTGAAAATTACCTTTTACGTTGAAAGTTGAACTTTTTAGGATGATAGTTCAACTGTCTTTTAAAAAATCATCTTTTTGATTTGAAAATTCAACTATTTGGTTGAAAAAGGTATTATTTTGGTTGAGGTTTATTCTCTTTTATTTTAAAATTCGGTCATTTGGTTGAAAATTCAATTATTTTGTTCAAAAGTAACCTTTTTTGGTAAAAAATTCAACTCTCTTGTTGAAAATTCGTATTTTTTGTATAGAAAATTCGTCCTTATGGATTGAAAATTCACCTTTTATCGCGGAAGTCATCTTTTTTAGTTGAAAATACATCCCGGATGAAAATTAACTTTTTTCTTGAAAATTCGTCTCTTTTCACTGTAAGTTCAACTATTTGGTTGAAAATTTTTTTTTATCAATTCAACTATTTGGTTGAAAATTAATCTTTTTTCGTTGAAAATGATATTTTCTGTTGAAAATTCAACTTTTCAGGTTGATAATTTAACTACCTTTTAAGAAATACGTCTTTTTGGTTTGAAAACTCGACCATTTGTTGGAAATTCATCTTTGAATGTTGAAATTCAACTACTTGGCCAAAAATTAAATTACTTTATTAAAAATTCGTCTCTTTTGCTTGAAAGTTCTCAAATATTTGGTTGCAAATGCAACTATTTCGTTGAAAATTAATACTTTTTAATTTAAATTTAGTTACTTGATTGAAAATTGAACTTTGGAGCTTAAAATTCAACTGTTTTCTAACCCATTCGACTTTTTAACTTGAAAACTCAACTTTTTTGTTAAAAATTTATCTTTGGGTTAAAAATTCATCTCTTTTGGTTAAAAATTCAACTACTTTGTTGAAAATGCAATATATTTCGACTTGAAACCTGAGGATTTAAAAACTTTTCATATTCAATTAAATATTGTATCTATATTGATGTTATTTAAAAGAATTTTTTTATTTATTTTGGACTGTGAAGTCTGAATTATGAAAAAAAGAATAATTTTATATTTAAATTATGCAGCCTCAAATTTAAAGCCTTAATTACTGAGTAATTTCAAGTTTAAAATGTTCAAAATGAATGTACAACTTATTCTTTAATTAAAAGCCCTTCCAATTTAAATGAAAATCTGAGATAAAATAGTATCTCATAATTAAAAATAATAGATCAAAATCGTACCTTTTCCACACCGTAAAATGAAGGGAACGCCATCCCATCTTTCGTTGTTAATCCTCAGCACTGCGAGAGCATAAGTTGGAGTATTAGAATTTGCAGGAACTGTGGTGTCTTGCAAATATCCCAATCTTCCGTCTGGATCCAGAGCTTCAGGATTACCCACATACTGACCAAGCACAACGTCATCAACATCGACTGGCGTTATGCATTTCAAAACCTTCACTTTTTCATTCCTAAAAAAAAAGAGATCGATATTTTTTTCAAATAAAGTACTCAAGCAATTACAAAGCACTTTTAAAATTAACAATTTAAAAATATACTCAGGGTGGGAACTGAACTGGAAAATGACAATGGGTTTTTTTTTCTGCTCGGGAATTTTCCACTATTTTGGTGGAAACACTTATTGAATCACTTGGGTTTGAAATTGCATAATTCAAATTTTCAAGATTTGAGACTGATTTTTAAATATTCAAATTGTAAGATTTTTTAATTTGAAACCATTGAATTTGTACTGGCTTATTCTAAAAAATATTACTTTTAAAGACTTCAAATTTAAAGTTGTTAATTTTGAAATGTAATTGAAAGGAATTTTTTTTTGGTTTAGTTCAAGGTAATTGTGCCGAAAATCAGACCTCTGAAAAAAAAGTTTTTCGATGATTTTAAGAATCAAAATAATTAAATAATTAAAACAAACAACTATACTTGAAGATTATTTTTGCTTATTTTCAAAATCATCAACAGTATATAATTGTACTGAATGTTTTTCTCGAAAAAAATTAACGCTGATTTATTCAAATTGCTACGCTCACCGAATTTTGGTGAAGCTAGCTGCCCTTTTCCCCTTTTCACGGGCTCACCGAAAATATTTCTTCTGCGCTCACCGAATTTTGCTGATTCTAGACGCAAGGTCCTTTATAAAATTGGTAAGAAGCGACAGTGATAAAAAATCAAGTGACAAAAACTATTGCTAAAATAATTATTTTTGTAAGTTTAAACTTTTTTTCACCAAAAACATGTATTTTTTATAAGACATGACTGATAATATGATTTCAATTTTCGAAATCATTGAAAACTCTTTTTTCTAAAGACCTGATTTTCGCCACAACTACCTACAATAAATATGGTTATTGTTGATTTTCTTTTTTTAAGTTTTGAACACTTGGACGATTATAAATATCAATTATTCAAACTTGAGCGAAACTAACTTGTAAATTTAAAATCTTTCAAATTGGATTAAAGTTGAAAAATCTGTTGAATTCTGAATTTGTTTTCAGACCCCTGAATTTTCAGTTTTTAACGCTAGAATTTCAATTATTCTTTTTTGTAAGTTTTAATTTTGCAAATTAAAATTAAAACGGTTGAGTTTTGAAAAGTATAAAGTCCAGTTTCTCACGAAATTTGGCATTGTTCAATGTTTTGATAAGAAAGCTGATCAATTTTTATAAAATAATCTATTCAATTAATGAATATGAAGTATAAAATTAACATAAAATAATCTTTTTTTAAATCTGTAAGATTTCAGTTTCAAATTTTGAAATTTTTAAAACTATTTAGGAACCTTAAAGATTTTTAATTGTGCAGTTATGAAGCCTAATTCTACGAAGATTTAATGTTTTAGGACCTAAAATTTTTAACTGTTCAATTTTGAAAGCAGGGATTTAAAAATGTGAGTTTTTAAGTTTCTTAATTTTCCATTGTTTAATTAGGAACGTTACGAATTTTTAAACCTACAGTTTATAATTCTTATTACCAGAATTATGGAACTTTGTCAGCATTAAATTGCAAACTTTTTAGCTTTATAGGTTTTATTTAATACTGTACAAATATAAATTTAAAATTCTAGTTTTAACGCTTTAAATTTGTTTAAATAAAAAAACAATCAGTTTTAAACGTTTAGTACTGAACTTTTTAAGCATGAATTTTTAAGGATTCTAATTTAATTTGGAAGGGAACTTTATAATTTATTGGGCAATTTGGAAATGTTTTATAATTGTTCTGAAACCCTTTGCATAATTAAACTTAATCTTTAACTTGATACTTTTCTTAGGCATATAATCTTTACTGTCTTAATTTTAAATAGTAATTAATTTGTAGAATAGGTATAAAATTGGAATTACAAATTAATTAAAAATTTATGTTGTAACGGAATATATCGAAAATCTTGCAGTAATTGCTGATGAAAACCTGATAAACTTTTTATTACTTGAAGTTGTTTTATATCTTAAATTTGAAATAGTGAAAATTAAATCTAAATCTAAATATGTAATCCCTATTAATAAGAAAAATAATAGATAACCTTATGCAAATTGAGAAACATTTGTGTTTTTTAATACTCTTTCACGGTTAAATTAAAACTTACAAATTATCTAATAAATTATTGAAAATATTATACATGTTTGATGAGTGTTTTTTCGCTGTAAATTATTATTTTCAAGAAAGAATTTTAATCTAAAATCATCAAGTTTCGAGAACATACAATTTCTCAACATTTTATGTTGTGTTAGTTTTTTCAACTATTTACATTTAAACAAAATCACTTTTTAACCATTTTAGGTTACACTAGCGTTTTACACAGAAAATTGGCATTTTCAAACAAAAATCATTATAATTTGAACAAGATTAGAACATTTTAACAATTTTGCATTACGTTAGTGTTTTTCGTTGAAAATTTGTATTTTTTTTTAAATTAGATTTCAAAGAAAATGCACAACTTTTGAACGAATTTTGGTTACGTTTGCGTTTTACACTAGAAGAAGGCATTTTTAGTGAAAAAAACCATTAGATTTCAAAAAAATTTTAAAAATTGTGTACAATTGAGGTTAAACTACTGGTTTTCAATATAGATATCAAAGATGATTGACAATTTTGGAACAATTTAAGGTTATATTAACGTTTTCCACATGAAATCGGTTATTTTAAACAAAAATCATTAAATTTCAAAGACGAATTACAATTTGGAACAATTAATTCTATTTTAGTGTTTTTCGTCGATAATTATTGATATTTAAAAAAAAATTAGATTTCAAAGAATAATAGTTACGATTTTTAATAAATTTAAGTTATTTTAGCGTTTTTAACCTGAAATCGGTATTTTTTGAAGAAAAATCATTACAATCAAATGCAATGATTTTTGTTTAAAGTAATAAAATTAAAAAGCTTGAAAAATTTTGGATTATGCTAGTCTTTCTCCTTATAAATTTACATTTTGTTCAAAAATCATTAGATTTCAAGAAGATTTTGAAATCTTTTAACAATTTTGGACTATATTCATGTTTTTCGTCGGCCAAAATTGAATTTTTAATAATTAAAAATATAAGAAAATTGTAAATGAAAGAAAATTAGAAATTTAATTTTTAGTAGTTGTAAATTCAACTTTCAATTTTCTTTAACTTTTAACAGTTTTTGAAAATTAAATTGTTAAAAAATGATGAAAATTGAAAATTCCATTTTGATAATTTTAACATGAGAAACAAGAGAAATTTTAACATAACATTACATGAGAATTTAATAAATAAACATTTAAACCCATAAAAAAAAATTGAAAGTCAATTTTTTTCGAAAATAATATAATAAAAATAAAACAATTTTTTGTTACGTTATGTTAGTGTTTTTTGTATTATTTCAGGTAATAGATACTACGAAATAACAAAAATTTTGTTTTTATATTAATTTTATATTTTAATTTAAAAATTGCATGAAGCAAAAAAAAGAGTTTTCTAGTTTAGGAAATAATTTAGATTATGGTTTAGTTACCTAATATCGTCGGGATGACATGAAGCAGGTTTCTCCATTGCAAACAAAGACAATATTTGCAAAAGGTGATTCTGCATTACGTCCCTAATAATTCCAAATTCATCGAAATATCCACCTCGTCCTTGCGTTCCGAATGGTTCTTTAAACGTAATCTGCACGGAAGCAATATTATCTCTATTCCATGTTGGACTAAAGATTTTATTTCCGAATCTCAGTGTCATTAAATTTTGTACCATCTCCTTTCCAAGATAATGATCGATGCGATATAATTGCTCTTCTTTAAAAAGAGAGGCAAGGTGATCGGAAAGTTGTTGAGATGTGACTGCATCCCTTCCAAAAGGCTTTTCTATAATTATTCTAGTCCATCCTCTGCAATGTAGAATTAATTTGATAAAGTAAGTGAATATTACGGGTACTAAAAAATAAATCCTAACTAAAAAAGTGGTGTAACGATATGTATCGAAAATCTGGCAATCATTGTCGTTGAAAACCTGATTTGCTTTTTATTGCTTGAAGTTGTTTTACATCTTAAATGTTTAATTTTGGAAATGAAGCCTAAAAATAATCCCTTTTAATAAGAAACATCATAGAAAACATTATGCGAATTTAGAAACATTTGTGCTTTTAAATACTCTTGTGTGGTTAAATTAAATTTTCAAATTATCTGAAACATTACTGAAAATAATTTTATACATGTTTTATGTTAGCGTTTTCGCTGGAAGTTAGTATTAAAAAAAATATTATCAAATATCAGTTTCTAAGAAGACTTAAAACTTTAGATTGTGTTAGTTTTTTTCGTCCAAAATTAGAAATTTTAAACAAAAATCATCATGAAGATTTCCAATTTTGAATAATTTTAGACTGTTAGCTTTTTACACTGCAAATGGGCATTTTTAATAAAAAATTATTAGATTTCCAAGATAAAAAACTTCAAAAAATTTTCATTTTTTTGTTTTTTTAACTTTTTTATCGGAAATCGACATTTATAAACAAAAATCATTGAATATTAAAGGTTCATAATTTTTTTAAACAATTTTAGCTTACGTTAACGTTTTATATCAACAATTGGTATTTTAAAACAAAAATAATGATATTATTTTTGATAAAAAGTAATTAGATTTCAAAGAATATTTACAATTTCGAACAATTTTAGGTTATGTTGGTGTGCTTTACTTTAAATTGGTATTTCTAACTAGTAATAATTACATTTACTTTTTAACAACTATAGGCTAAGCTAGCGGTTCTAATCGGAAATATTGATATGGATTTTAAATCAGATGACAATTTTTGAACAATTTAAGGTTATGTTGACGTTTTTCAACGGAAATCGATTATTTTCCTAAATGTAAAATACGATTTAAAATTTGGAACAATTTTTTGTTATGTTGTGTTAGTGTTTTTTGTTGGAAGTTGATATTTTTAAGAAAAAAAATTTAAGATTTTTCAGATTATCATTCAGTCATTAAATTCACCATATTTGCACCATTTTGGGTGAAAATGAACTTTTTCGTTAAAAATTCGACTGTTTTGTGGAAGATTCGTCTTTTTGGCTAGAGAATTCAATTGTGTGTTTGAAAGTAACTATTTTGTTGAACATTCATATTTTCGGATAAAAATTCAACATTCATTCAAAAAATTCAAAATTCATTCGGGTTAGAAAATTCGTCTTTTTTGTTGGAAAGTTAATTTTCTTGGTAGATATTGAATCTTTCTTTTTATTAAAAATGCAATTGTTTTGTTAAAAGTTAATTTGTTTTGGTTTAAAATTCAACTACTTGGTTAAGAGTTAACTACTTAGTTGAAAGTTTAACTATTTTGTTCAAAATTCGTCTTTTTTTATAGGAAACTAATTATCTGGTTAAAGATTCATCTATTTTGTTGAAAATGAAATATTTTTACTTGAAATGTGAGAAACTGAAATCGTTTGAAATTTAATTTCATATACTAGTATTTGTTGGCGTTTTCTACAGGAAATCGGTACTTTGAATAAAAAATAATTGCATTTCAAAGATTAGTTTTTTGAACAATTTTAGGTTACGTTACAATTTTTTACCGGAAATCGATTATTTGAAACAAACAATATTAAGTTTAAATAAAGGTTTACAATCTTAAACAATTTTTTGTTACATTATGGTTTTCGACTAAAATTGACATTGTTAACAAAAATCATCAGAAATTAAGATATCAGTTTTCATCAATTATAAAAAATATTGTCCTTGCTTTTCTTTTCTATTATT
>CAKNWW010316469.1:0-12019 GCA_932074435.1 Andricus kollari | reverse complement strand
CATCTAGTACCATAAACTACGAAATAAATTAGAGAGTGCCTACACGTACCGAAAAATGCGGCTATTTGTAATGAAATTACAGTAGGTACAAATAGCCCATTTTCTAGGTTCCGCTATTCGTATGGAAAAATTCAGGCTATTCGTACCCAATTTTCGGTACACTTGTGAATAGGCTACCTAGCCATATGTACTTATCAACATGTTCTAATCTCTCATCATTTAGGAGAATGCTGCACATTGTTTTCTCACCTTTTCCTTCAAACACTAAGATTTTTGTTTTATTTACGTTAATTTTGAGGCCCATGTTCTTCATGCTTGTATTAAGTTTACTAAACATTCTTTGCAAGTCTTCGATTGATTCTGCTATAACAACCTTTTTATCTACGAAAGCTAACCCATGTACCCTCACCATTCTCAGATACTTGTACATAAATATGATAAATAGCCATGAGGACATAAAGTATCCTTGTTTAGCGCCTTGCATAATATCGAACCAGTCATTCAGTTTCCCATGAACCCTTACTCTCGCTTTGTTACCTGCGTATATTGCTTTTATTGCTTGTAGGAGCCATCCATTGACTCCGTACTCTTTGAGGACTTCCCAATGTTTACTTCTATCCACCTTGTCAAAGGCTTTTTCTAGGTCAACAAACGCACAAAAAACTGTCTTTCCTACTTTCAAACTTTTTTCTGTGATCTGTCGTAAGCTTAATATTGGATCCGTACATGATCTTCCTGGAAAAATTCACTCTGGACTTCCTACATATATTTTCTTCTGTTATTTTCATTGCCCTGCGGATGAGTATTTTTCAGTATATTTCACTTACGGTACTTAATAAGCTGATTACCTATATAATTATTGCAGTTGCTTTTATCTCCCTTCCTTTTGTACATTGGTACGATAATGGCTTTCCTCCACTCGTATGGGACTTCCCCCATCTCGTTACATAAATTTATCAATTTGCACAGCCTGTGTTTTTTAAGTTCCTAATTATATCTCTAACCTCAGTGACACAGACTTTCTCAATTGATTTTTCTAATACATTATGTTCTATGTCGCAGTTCTGTTGTCCTATAGCTTCACCTCCTAATAATTCTTTAAAAGAGTCTTTCAATGCTATCTCTATTATTTTTATTTTATTATTATTTATATATTTATATATTTATGTATTTATATATTTATATATTTATATTACATATATATATATATATTATATATTTATTTATTACTATATCTCTATTACCATCTCGTCTGTATCATATAGCATTTCACCTTTGCTGTTTCTCATGCTGACGAACTTTGTACTTTTACTTCCCTTCATCTCTTTGAATAATAGTTCCATGGTTCCTTCAAAGTCGTTTTGTATTTTCTTCTCATCTTCTCCTCTGTTCCGATTTTATCTTTACTTTCCTTGACTAGTCGTTTAACTTTCCTATTTTTGTGTCTGTAATTATTTTTGAGGCTATTTCTCTCCTCATCACTAAGACCTGTGATGTTCAACGTTCTCTTGTAGATTCCTTCTTTTCTTGTCGGGCTGCCTGAATTTCATCATTCCACCATGCATCACCAGACTTTCTTCCTAGAACCGCCGTACCACACACTTCAGTCGCAGTCTTAACAATGATATCGAGTAACATAGTCCATGCACCCTATATATCTTTATTGCTTATAAACGCTTCCCAAGTTTGTCCTATCTATGCGTTCGTTTAATTTATTCTGAAAGTCTATTCGTGTTTTTGGTTTCTATAAATTTTCAAACTTTATTCGCGTTTTTTTCGATTGTTGGTTCTCTTTCTTCTCCATCCCCGCCCTAAGTTTATTTTGGAGACAGTCAGTATTGCACTCTAGTCTTTCATCGGCAAGTCAGTCAATTATACTATGGCTATTTCCTTTACGCCAGATGTACATGTGGATCATTTTATGTCTAAACCAAGTATTTGTAATAAATAGGCCCTTTTCTAAGCATAAGCTATATAATCTTTCTCCGTTATAATTTTTTCTTGAATCCCCAAAATTACCTAGCGCCATTTCTGTATTTGTACCCTGACGTTGGACGCCGACCCATCCGTTCATATATCCTAGCAGAATTATTCTTTCACCTTGATCGCAAGTACTTATTGTATCATTTAAAGTGTCCCAGAAGACGTCTTTGACTTCTCTCGGATTGTTATCAACTGGGGCGTAGCACGTTATGATAAATAATTTTCTGATTCCTACCTTCATTCTAGTCCACAACAATCTGAGAGATAAAAAATCATGATCTTTGAGATGCTGTCTTGCTTTTTCATTCATAATCAAACCAACCCCTTGACTACCATGTAATTCACTACCTACTCCCGACCATATTTCAAAACCGCCTTTCAACACCCCATTTTCTTTGTTTCTACTTTCGCATTTCTTGTTCTTCGTCTCAGGTACACATAAAATATCTAGCATCCTTATGTGCAAAGTTTTTCGTAATTCTCTTACCCTAAGATCATTCACCCCCTAGCATTCCAAACATCCAGTCTCCATTCATCATCTGAAACTCGACCTTCACATTTACTGTGTATATGCATTTCGTAAATCAAAGTTTCAGTCCATTCCGAGGCTATTTTATTGTTTGTATTATTCATTATTTAGATTTTACACCCAAATATCACCTTTATGCGTGAAGTTTATTTTGCGAGTCGAAATCATTTCCAAGTTATGAAGTGATTCGTCGTATGGTGGAGAGTCCAGTTGTAACGTCAGCCCCACCAAAACTTATGTTACTGGAAGGGGGGGGGCAGCAAGAACTGGAAACCGAGAGAGTCGCAATTGGCTGATGTTTTATGTTGAGAAGATCACCAGCCTTCAGCAGCGTTAAATTAGATAGGAGTTCATGTGTTCTTATCTGCCAATACCCGGCCTACCTCTCTGTATGCAACCAAAAACTTATATATATATATATATATATTGCAAATAATTAAAATAATTAAATTGAAAAACAATAGGTTTTAGTGAAAAAATCCGTGTATTTAAAATGCATTTAGGAATCTTTGAAATAGCGCGTCCAGGGAGTCTCCATCAGCTCAGTTTTCAAATTTTTAACCACTTTAAAGTGCCTTATGAGGAGCGGCAGTATACATTTTTATTTTTAAAAAATTGCAGTATTATTTGAAGTTTTTAGCTTTAAAAAATTATATTTCAATATAAAATTAATTAATATAAATTGTTATAAATTACTTATCTCCAAAATAGGCTTCAGGATTTTTCTATTTTCTTTCCAATTTCCAGGCTGCACTTGAGTTACGCGGTTAGCAATCTTTTATGAAAATGTCTGTATATAGAAACACAATTTAAAGAAAAAATGCTCAAACTTTAGAATTTTATATTTGGTTTCTTTCGCAGTTTCAGATAAACGACCGACTCCTTTAAACACTGATGCGAGACTAATTTTTCAAATGGACAAAAGATGGCCATGTGCTGGGAGTTCGTTTCACATTGCGTCGCACTTCGAAGTGCTAATTTCAGGGTACCATTTCCCTGCAACAAAATTAGGCTTGGTAGTGTGAATGGAACCATTACACAAGGTATCGTTTCCCTCGGACTTGGGGTACGAAACGTCACCTGCTGGTAATTGTTTTTACAGTTTTGCGGCAAAAACAAAAGACGATAGTTTCGCACCTCAATTCCGAGCGAGATGGAACCCCATCTTGAAATTAGGTGCAACAAAATTGATCTATAATACTTTTTATAAAATTTCAGGTCATCCTCCATAATAATGCATCCTTCTATAAAATGAGGGGATATTGTAAAATGCTCCAGATAGAATCAAATAAATCGTTAAAATACTCGTTTTTTCGATATTTTAAACATTTTTACCTATTCAGCACCCATTTTTAGAAAACCTTTTAAATTCTTATTAAACTTTATGGTCGTATCTTATGTCACCCAGCCCACTGTGTGGACATTGGATGAAAAAATGTTCACAATAATATTCCGGCGTATATTTTCAACCGATTAAATTTTTTCAAACCCGAAGCAAAATAAATTATTAAGTGATCTATGAGAGCCGTTTTTTAAAAGAAGTTTATAATTCTTTTTATTTAAGTATAAACTTGGCAAAAATTAACAATTTTAAGTTTCCGATGAATTAAAAGTGCACAAATTGTTCCGTTTGAGTGACATTAATGGTTAATTGATATATACAGATTCCCAAAAAACTAAGTGAGGGTTTATAATAAATTAATAATTTGTTATTAATAATTGTATTTTTATACAGAGAAGTCTGGGATTTTGTAATAATTTTGAATATTTATAAAGTGACTTTTGTCTGTAATCCAATTTGAAATCATGTACAAGCATTATAGAAATAAATGAAAGTGTATATCTCATTGTGATAAACAAATAATATAAACAAATGCAGCGTTCAAGCAATTTTTGAAAGTTTGAGGTACTTTTCTTTGGAAATTTGTTTCAATTACTTTGTCAGTGATATTCCGGAGCAGTACATTGACATTTAAACAAAAATGTGATTGTTACAGATCTCTTAAGAATTTATTTGACTTCCCTTAAAAAAAAAACAACTTTAAAATCGGTTAAAAATATTAGCCGGAATATTATATTGAAAATCACCTTTAAAATCTTAAATCGTGTGATTTCTTCTTAATAAGAATCGTGTGTAAAATGAGGATGGAAATTGTTAGTTACACTGTAATCAATAGAACGAAGGAAAATATGTACCATATTTCTGACGATTTTTCAATCTTTTTTAATGAAATAATTACTGGATAATAATTATCGATTAGTTCTTGAAGAACAATTATTATTCATTATTTAATCTTGTTTACTTCAGTGATGGTAGAACACGGATATGTCTGGCATGCGTAGTATGCTAGGGAGTGTCTATTTCAATAGCAAATGGGAAGTTGGCTTTGTATATATAATTGTCTATTAGCAGCTAGCTCACTTGGAGGGGATAGGGCTAGGCAACCATTGTGGTGGAACTCAGAATGCGAGAAGATCTATTAATCCAAAAGGAGACACGCAAGAAAGAGGTTTTTGGCCAACCAGACCGACAAAGAGACGGATGCCTTTAAACAAGTAGACAACGAGGTTAAAAGACAACTGAGGGAAATCAAACATTAGTTCTTTCGCTCCTTCTGTGAATGCTTAGACCCGGCTACCAGATTGTCCATAATTTCGCGCACAGTCAAAGCGTTGGCCGGAGAGCCACATATTGACGTCACAAATCCGGATCCACCTGTTATCAGAGGCTTACAGGACGAGCTTGATCACTGTGACAATACTTCTCACGTGGTCGAACCCTTCCCAAACCCTGACGAGTCCGATATCAGGCTTTTGCTTGGGAGGAGTTTAATGTGAGTTTAATATATTTATGTAAGGCCAAGTTTTCCCCTAGCATGGGTGGCCTGTCGTATGAGATCATTCAGGGCTTCTCGGATCTGGTACAGAGATTCCTTCATGACCTCTTTGATGAGATGTTTCATGTCTCCTCCTTTCTGGAAGCTTGGTGAGACACCCGTGTTCATTTCATCCCTAAATGGGGTGGAAAAAGTAAACTTTTTGAGAGGTTGATAAAGAAGAGACTGAAATTTCTGCGTTGCCTCGGAGGTCTCAGACATTATGATGGGCTTTGGCAGAAGCAAAAACACACTTGCTCTCATATTGGACCTTAAAGTTGCATTCAATGCGGTCCTGCCAGGGCCCCTGATTGATAAGCTGAGAAATCTTAGGGTTGCGGTAAGATTGCTTAACCTTATTTCCTTTTTGGTTACTTTCCTTCTTGGTCTATTTCTCGTCGGACGGAAGTGACCCGAGAGTTTGGGGTGTGCGGGTTTCCCAAGAAGGAGTTCTCTCTCCGCTCCTGTTTAACCTGGCTCTTAGAAGGTTGGGCGTCCATCTTCCGTTAGGAATAAGGGAGGCTCTCTATGTGGCCGACTCTTAAGAGACAGGTTGATGTCGCTGGAGATCTTTATCACGATTAGTCAAACCGACATTCAACATCAGTCCACCGACAAATACTTGGGTATAATATTCGACAGAAGATTTTCCTGGATCGCACATATTAGGGCTATCGCAGCTAATGCCTCCATAGCCGTAAATATCCTTCGGGTTTATTGCAAAGATCTCTTGGGGTGCCTCCCCCTCACTTATGCTCACGGTTCACAAGGGACTGCTTAAAGCAAGTCTTGAGTGGGTCGCTCCCTTTTTTTCAAGACTAGTGTGACGGCTTTAAAAATGCTTGATACAGTCCATCACGCATCTCTCAGAGCGGCCTTTGGGTGTAGGAGCTCTAATCCAATTACAGTTCTCCTCTCTGAGGCTTCTGAGACACCCCTGTAATTCCGTAGGTCTCTGTTGGCAAATAGGTTTATCCCTGCACAATTTCAGCTGGTATAACAGTCCTCTAGCCCGGTTAAAAAACTTCCGAGTGAACCTGCACCAGTGCCGGCTTAATATCGGCATATGACACTATGTGCTCTTTTGCGTGGGCTATGGACTGCTCATTACGTCCGGTATACTTAGACAATCTTTGGAATGATTTGCTGACAGAGCTCGCTATTGACTATTAGCGTATTCGGTTATCGTTTAGGTTTTTAGGGATTGCTCGTCTCCCCAGCCGCTCTTGAAAGAATTCGTGGCTTCTCTCTTCCCCGGGGCAACATGTCTCTGCACGGATGGATCGGTTAAATCGTCCCTGGGGTTAGTGGGTTGCGGATACTGCATTCCTTTATGTGATCGTAGATTTGAAGTCTGACTGCGAGATCATACATCTATCCTCTCAGCGGAACTGTATGAGCTTTTTCACACTGTTAAGTTTTTGATAGAGGCGGGCATGGGAAATGTGGTTATCTTCACTGACTCACGTTCGACTCAGAAACCACTTCTCTGTCGATTACCGGAGCTCATGGGCCCTGACTGGCGCGGGTGGTGGGAAACATTGTTGCAGCTGCCGGGAGAGAGGGAATTGTCATCCGTTTTTTCTAGATTCCGTCTTACATTGGAATTAGGGGAAATGAGATTGCTGATAGGGTGGCGAAGCAGGCCTCTATACTCTCTTCACCGAGAGAATACTCAACGCAAGAGATGATTTTTCGTCCAGTTAGCGCCGGCTGTAATAAAAGTGTGGACATTCATGGCCTCTCTCTAATTTCACGGCCGATTGTCCCGAGAGGAGCACAGCAGGATTTACTCCGCCCTTTCGTGAAAAAACTGCGCGACGTTGAGTATTCTCTCGCTGAACAGAGTATATACTCCCTATCATTACTTCTAAGGGCCTGCTAATGCGCGACCTGTGGGATCCATGCCAGCGAGTTTTCAAGTATTAAAAAGTGCCTCTATCGAACTTAATAATTCAATTAACCCCTTCACTGTGCAGACCGAAAATCGCAAAGTGAGCCCAAAATTTGAGGGACTTTCTACTGGATGGATTTCATTGAAAATTGGTACCAAGGGGTTATTTGACTCGCTGAATACCAATTCGAGGTCAAAAATTGAAATTTGGAAAATACTGACCCAATATGGCGACCAGAAGTCTTTAAAAATCCAATGATTTGGCGGATTCGGATGAAAATTGGTATTGTCGGGTTATTTGGGTCGCTGAATACGAATTCGAGGTCGAAATGTGAAATTTCGATAATACCAATATTGGGACCCAATATGGCGACAAAAATTTTTTTTAAATCCAATGAGTTGGCGGGTTTGGATGAAAATTGGTACAAGGGAGTTATTTGGATCGCTGAATACGAATTCGAGGTCAACATTCGAAATTTCGAAACGGCTGATCCAATATGGCAAATAAAAATTAGGAAAAATCTAATTTTTGGTCGCTATATTGGGTCAGGATTTTCGAAACTTCAAATTTCGACTGCGAATTCGTATTCAGTGGCCCAAAATAAATCCTTAGTACCAATTTTCAATGAAATCTATCAAATCATCAGGAACTTTCCTTCATGACGTGTATACACGTCATCCGCAGGGAAGGGGTTAATTAAATTTTCTAACTTTTATTCAATTATTATTTTCGTTTATTTATTTAATTGTAATATTTGCAATTATTTATTCAAATTAAAGATAAATACAATTTTTCATTAACTAACAACAAAATTCTAGGGATTTAAAACAAAATTACATTGAATTACAAAACAAAATCTTAAGAATGTTTTACTACAAAAATAGGTAAGATTTTATTTATTGATATTGTATATTTGTCCCTAAATGAGCCAAAATTATCATTGATGTTTGGAAGAATATTTTTCTTTGATGCTCCATTTTATGTAATTTTTTGCAAAAGTAGGTTAATTAGTTAGAAATTGTGTTTCTTACCATCTTTTTTCGAAATAAATTCATAATTGAAAACGTCACGTGATCGGTTTAAACACCCCCCCCCCCCCCGCCACCAAAATGACAGTGAATGGCAGTGAATTGAAATTCAACCAATAGGTAAAGAGAGAATGTGGCTTTTAAAAACAAAAGCTTAAGGAGCATGCATATTCCTCAAATCTATTTTTCCTAATATTTGTTTGATCTAAAATCATTTCAAGAATTAAATTTATGTTACATACAGTTTCGATGACATGGGGATTATGACAGATGGCATTTCGTATTTATAAATTGAACTCTATAAATCTGAATCAGTGAAAGGTCACTGATTGTCAATGAAATTTCACTGACTGAAATAGCTGGAAACCGGTCACTGACAATCAGTGAAAATTTACTTATTCATTCAGTGAAATAAACACTATTGAGAGTTGGCAGTGCACCACGTCAATTTATCAGTCATAATAAAATAAGATTTTCTTAAATTCAATTAAATAATAATAGTAAAAACTAAAAACCCATAAATGTGATCAAATATTAAAAAAGGTGAAAAGTTTCGGTGCTTCTAAATGACAAATAACCTCACATTACTTTACTTTCAAGATTCGACTGTCATATGCACAACCCTTAAATTTATTACTTTTCATATGAGCTAGAGTATATTTTTCACGCAGTTAATTCGCCATACTTACACCCTGCAAATTCAAAAATTTATTTTATTAAGAAATTATTTTTGCTACTTTTATAAAAGAATGTCAATAACGCTTTACTTTGAAACTTAGAGGTTATGTCTCACATGATTTACTCTAGTGTTACTGAATTGATTAGTGGATAAGTCCGGAATCATTGATTAATCAGTGAAATGTCTAACTACTATTTCAATCAGTGAATTTTTACGCTAATTCATAGGTAGAGAGTAAGTTTAGATTATAAGCTTGTTTGGAAGAATAAAAAATATGTCACACAGTGACTCGGAAAAATAAAAATTATGTTAAATAGTAATTAGGTATTACAACAATGATGTCAAATTATAATTCGGTAAAATAAAAATTACGTCAAATGGCCATTCGGTAACATAAATATTATGACGAATGGCAATACGGAAAAATAAAAATTAGAACAGAAAGTGATTTTAGCTAAAATAAATATCAGGGAAAATAGAATTTAAGGAATATTCATGCGCCTCTTTAAGCTTCGGTGTAAACTTGAAAATTTTAGGCAAGCTTATATAAGCCTAAAAAATGTATCTGACTTAACCAAGTTGGATAAACTTAATTAAGCTTCAGAATTCTGATTAAACTGATAGAGAATTCGTAAAAATTCAAGGATTTCCAAATACCTATAAAAATTCCTGTTGTCCGTATTCCATAGGTTCAATTTTTTCAAAAGTATTGCGCTCCATATAGATGATTTTGTCAGTTTACATGAAATAAATATGCCCACCAAGTTTGAACTTAATTGGATAATATTTAGAGGTGCTCCCGCCGATTTGAAATTTCCCATGTAATTTATTTCGGGAAAACTGAGTCAGACATTGAAAATTTGATTGTTTGGTCAAATCTAATCAAAGTCTAATACCCACCTAGGGAGTGGCAGCTTTTGGCACGCAGAAAAAATTATCATCTGCAAAACTAATATTTTTGAAAACATTTAAAATGGCAATTTCGGCAATTTTGAAAAAATTGACTTTTTCTATATTTTGCAAATAAAGTACGCCAAACTTGGTCAAAAGACAAAGCTTATAATTAAAAATAAATTGGTAATATTTATCATGGCATATTTTGCAAACATTCAAAATAGTGGCCGTCTCAATTTTTTTAATTCAAAACTTTTGCTGGCCGCCATTTGAATTTCTTCAAAATCATCAGTTTTGCACATAGGGGAGCGGCGGCGAATGCGGCATGGCGGCTAATGTGCCGCGTTCGAATTTTCGAAAATTAATGCATTTTCTGCTTGTGGAGGTAGTTTCATTACATGTATGTATGTTTTTAACGTTACCTTATTAAAAAATTGGAATAATTAAATTAATTGCCTGATTTTTATGTTGAAAAGTTTTAGATTTGGTTCTTTCTCTTCTATTGTCTGAGTAGCTAAAAACAAGTAAAAAATTACAGAAGTTTCATGTAAACTTATACAATTTTTTGAAAATATACTGTTTCGAGTTTCTTGAATGTTTTAAAGTTTAACATTTTGAGTAAAATTAATAAACTATTAAGTAAATAATCTTTATTAAATGCTATTCACATGCGACTAATATGGCGCATTCGGGACTTTTAATATAAAGAATAGTTTAAAAAGTTTCCCGATTGATAATTATTTAAATATATCATTCATCATGTTATTTTTCATATTAGTAAGTCATTCTGCACTGTTAAAAAAACATTTTTTCTTGCAATTTCGGCAGACGCAATCCCTCAAATATGATGATATTATTAAACCTAAATTTATTTTTCTTATTGTTATTAAATTTTACTAATTTTTATTCATAATTTGTTTTTTATTCAATAATTATGAATTGAAATCGAAACGCGCCACACTACCAAACAAGGTAGGATAACTTGGCACAGATGCACTTTTTGGAAAACACATTGATTAATGTGTTTTAATGAAATTCAATTAAATTATCTTTATGCATAAGACATTGGTAAGTTATTGGCATAAACAAAAAATATTTTATTAGAATATTTCACTTTATATTTGAGTTTTAATCGTGCATTTTCCTTTATGTGCGCCGCATTCGCCGCCGCTCCCCTAATCATATTTTTCGTTGTATCGAAAGCCGTGAAAAATAACTTTAAAAATAAGAAAATTAAATTTTTGGAAAACAACGCAAAGTAAGAAAAAAAAATAATTGACGAAAGTTGCACACCAAAAAAAGATCTATAAATTTATTATTATTCATTTTTTGATGGAACGCGTATTTTTTATTTTGATCGTAAAAAATAAAAAAATAAAAATGTAATATTTGGGCAAACGACACAAGTTGCGAAACAAATTATTGAACAAAAGTTGTTCACTCAAAAAAGATCCACAAATAGTTATTAATTATTTTTTGATAGCATGCATATGTTTTGTTTGAATCGTAAAAAAACCTTAAAAATAAACAAATTAAGTTTTTGGAAAAACGACGCAAAGTTTAATAAGATGTTAATTAACATAATTATTTTGTTATAGGATGCGCACTTTTTTTAAATAATAAAAACACGAAAATAAAAACACATATGTTTCAATATCAATGCATATTATGAATTGTAATAATATAAGTTGATTGAAACGATACATTTTTAAAAGTAGCTGAGAATAAAAATTAGTGCAAAATAAGGAGCAAATATTAAAGTAATCATGAAAAACAAAATTTGTACATTATTTTGCAAAATCTGAATAAGCAGTCCCAGACCAAGGTTCGGAATGAAATGTAATATACATTTGATATAATAGTGTTGAACATAATGTGGAAAAGTTCGCAGTTTGGACAAAATCGAGTGCGAAGCACGAGATTCGTGATGAAAATGTGTTCGTTAAAGCCAGAGGAGCATTAACAAAAGAGAATTCACAATCACCAAATTACAGTTGTCGATGCTTTGACCTTTAATTTTAAAAGATCTGTGCATATACAGGGTATTTTTTTAAACTTGAGACATCGAAATATCTTAAAATCATACGCATCCTATGGAAAAAATATCCGTGATAAAAACTTTTTATTTTCGAGGA
>CAKNWW010316460.1:0-21349 GCA_932074435.1 Andricus kollari | reverse complement strand
CTACACAGTCAGACTTTACCATCTGTTCTGGCTCGTTGTGTTTCCGTCCTTCGTATTTATTTATTTATTTAATTTTAACTACAATTTTGGACTCTGTCTTACACAATAATGACCAGTTTTTGGCATTTTTCTTCTTAGGTATGTTTTTTCTTTATTATTTATATAAACACATTGTTTTTTCTCTGATTTTCCGCTTATTTAATCTTTATAATTTTTTTATATTATTCATAACATTTTTTAGAAACTTTAATAAATTTGACTGATAAGGGCTCCAATCTTGCCCGAAACGTCTCATTGTATAGTATTAATTGGAAAATACTTATTGTCTCTTTATTCTATTGACCTTACAAAAAGTGACTCAGTGGATATATAATGTTAACCTTTTCAACCTTACAAAACAGTTCCAACACACTATCATACACCCCCTTCACTACAGTCACCTCCCTTACCACCTTTCACGTCAATCATTTATTATTATCAGGAATGCAAAAGATAGTATTAAACAAATTTATTTGCTCTATGTGCCTTTTAATTGATCAAGATGAAAAGTTGAGAAAATTTTAATAATTTTAGGATAAAATCGGATTAAAATAATTTTTGTTGAAAAATGCGTTTGTGCGTTTTGCACATGAACGATGGGTCACATGCAAAAATGCGCCAAAGAGGTTTTATGCTTTTTAACAACAAATAACAAAATTGAAACACACACAAATTACTCCTGTGCCTGGTAGGCGCTCTGGAGCGTGGCCATAATCTCAGATTTTAGGAATGTGGCGTAAGACCCCATCACTGGGCAGGTGTGCCTCGTCATTAACCTATTCCTCCTTCGTGAATAGACTCACGAGATACTTCTTGTCTAAGAAATAGTGAGTGGGCGTTTTGTCCCTGAGCATGCTCAGGATCAGCCTACTCGCGATGTCGGTTGGGATCCACACTGTTGTCGAGATCCTTCCGCCGTTTACCATATCGTGGGTGTCGCGTTCGAGGCACCAATAACCCTCTTAGAATCGGTCCCCTGATTCTTTCCAGTCGAGACTTCACAGTGGACAGTTCGACCATGCTGCACCAGACCACCGCCGCAGAAGCTGGTATGGGTCGCAGGATCGCTGTGTAGATCCACACAAGTATCTCCGACATCAAGCCCCAGCTTTAACTATGTCTCTCCCACAGAGCCATAGAGTTGCTCCTGGCTTTTTGCACTTGTTTGAACCTATCCCAGCATCAGACTAGCCCTAGCAAGTCTCCGAGTGGCGCTATGATGATCTCTCCAGCCTTCTGTAAGAAGACCGGATATATGCCATCCGGACCTGGAGACTTGTAAGGACTGGAGTCTTCAGGGCCAGCCTGACCCTGGAGGGGGTGACAATCTCGTAAGCTAGCCACCATTTCGGACATAGTTGGGCCATAGAAGGCTTTGGTTTTCTCAGAAGTGTCGCTTCCTTTTCTCCAGACCTTATGAAGCCCGTAAAATGTGCCTTGATCAGGTGAGCCAAGGTCTCCTCGTCCGACGCTGAAAATCTCCCGTCGGGCAATTTTAGAGTGTTGGCAATAAGATCCGAGTTTCGAGAGAGCAGCTTATCCGGTCTAGCCGCCATTGCTCCTTTCTCAATATCTGTGCAGAAGTTAGTCCAGCTTTCTTGCTTCGCCTTACGTATTGCACCCCCGTATTCATCCCTCATCGTCGTAAGTGAGGTCCAGAGTTGATCGATTTTGCTAGTACTGACACGTCTCAGCCTCATTCTGGTTTCCCTGCGAAACACTTCGTGTTTCACCTTCCACCAGTGTGTCTCCCCAGCCTTTCGGACTCTTGTGGTTCGACTTGTGCGATCTGAGAGAGTGGGTGTTTCTGAGACTCTCCTCTTCTTGACATTGTCTCTAAAAGTATCGGTATAGAGAGTGATGTCCGTGCTGCCGCACAAAGTATGGTGGGAGTTAGTATCGCACCCCAGAATAAGAGAAAGACCCCCCTAATCCCCTTATGGTATCTCGAACTAACCAAAGTTCCTGGATTAGCGAGATACCTGTGTGCCTCGCAGGCATGTCCCTCGGCAGAACCGCAGAGGCACCTTTGCTGTGATGCAAGTTAATTTGGGTAATGGTCAGGCTAGGATCAGTCATTTAGGTCTCCCATTGATCTTCTTCTATCCCGACAGGCTTCTCCTATCCCTGGCCAGCAACCCTAAGGTTGACCTTTTCAAGGTGGTAGAAGGGCCTGTTGTTGAGGACTGCAAGAGCTCTCGTATGGCACTCAGGAATTTGCACAACTAGGAGTTGCTTGGTACCTGGCACTGTGTCTTCTTCCTCAGGCCGATCGTGACTGAAGATTCGCCAGGACGCTGTCCTTACTGGGGGGTCGGATGCCTCCAACCGCCGAAGGACCACAGACCACAGATAAATTCGCGCGCACTGCATGGGGAAAATTTTGGACAATATTTATCAAGTTTAGCACAGCAAGCGCAGGCTTAATCGCAATTGTGATAATAATTAGAGGCATTAAACTAATAGCAGATACAATAATTCATGGTTATGCATTACATTCAGTTTCGAACGTTAAATCTACTTGTTAGGTGCACTTTGGGATTCAGTGACTAACCTTTTATTACATCTAGGTAAAAATCCAGACCCACCTCCTAGAAGCAGAAGTCAAATTGAAGCAACATCCACAGCTAGTGTTGATGAAAAGGAAATAGAAATAGATCCGAACATCGATAATTCACCAACAGGTAACACAAAGCATCAAGTGCAATCACCATTGTATCCCTCTTCCCAAATTACAGAACTACCTGAACTTCATAGGAAACCTAAATATCCTCTTCGATAAAAAAAATGCTTCAAAAACCTTTCTCCTTCAGGACCTTATAGAAAGTCAAAAAAGGTACCACCCACAAATGCGATGTGTTATAAGAAATAGAGGAAAACAGTTTATTTATTCAGTCACAAAGAAATATGAAAATTATACAATAATCAGCCAAACGAATCGCGACTCGGGCTCTGTATTGTAATTTTCAAATGAAATCAAATCTAATAGCATTTAACGCGGAAAAGGCAACAGTTGCTACATCTGTATTTACTGAAATTGAAATTTTTTGTAAGAATCGAGCCCTATCTGCACCCCAGTATTCAATACTAGATACTCTTCAAAGCTTAGGCATACACGCGACTATAGTAGTATGAGGAACTATGAGAGTAAAAAGGGCAGCATTTGGAGGATAACCGTTAAAAGCACGGGAACACTCACCGATAAATGGCCCTAACGTCGCCAGTTACCGACACTAAGAGATGGCGCCCCCGACCAAGTAAGGGTGCTGTTCCATGCTAAGTTACCAGCAGTCGGTAAAATAGTGAGGTTGATAAAGCAGATTCCTGCTGCATTATCATTGCTTCATCGGTTGGTGAAACAGAGGGGTCGGTAATTTTAAAGTTATGTTTCACGCTAAGTCGGTAAAGCAGTGAGGTAGTTAATGGAGATTCTTACAAAGTTAGCATTGCCAGGTTCTGTTCCTAAAAGTGTTGCCATCTGCCGGTAACACAGAGAGGTTGGTAATTCTTTATATTATCATTTCCCTATATGTCGGTGAGGTACAGGGCCATGCTACCATCAGTCGGTAAAACAGGAAGGTCGGGAATTTTTTAGATTGTCGATATATTATTTGTCGGTAAGGTCGGGAGCTATGTTACCACCAGTCGGCAAACGGAGGGGAAGGTATTTTTTATATTATCATTTCCCCAAATTTCGGTAAGGAAGGAAGCCACGTTACCATTCGTCGGTAAAACAAGGAGGTCATAATTGCTATATATGATCATTTTACCATCGGTCGGTAAAGTAGGGGAGGAGGTAACTCTTTATGTTATAATTCTACCGTAGGTCGGTAAAACAGGGGCCGCTGGTAGTGCACATTTCCAGCCACATGTTGAGCGTTAGTCGCTACATCAGGAGCCTACCTGATCAATCAAAGGTAAACATATATCAATAACAGATGATGCCACTGTGTCTGTGCGTGTGTAGCGTGCGGTGGGCTTCACCCAATGTCCGCGATTATTCCCCTGGAGTAGTGAAGAGTGGGTGGCGGCGTCCTATATAAAGGCGCACAGAAACGCAGGCTGGTCATTTAGTCGCTTCACCGTGTGCAAGCAACATCGATTGATCCAGGAGACGAAACACCCAGGTCCAGTGAAAGAGGTTAGCGTTCAATTTATTTTTGCATGGCTTTTGCTTCTAGTGCATGATACTTCTGCTTTTACTGCATGGCTTCTTTCGTGGCTTTTTGCATTTAGTGCATGGCTTTTTGCATGTATTGCATAACTTTTTGCATGTTGCTTTACGCCGACTTCGAATTGGAGTGGGGGTAACGAGCTATAAAAGCTGTTATATAATTCAAATTGAACCATTCTCTCATATGCCTTGGTGAGCAACAGCGCGAGCAAGATGGAGACTTCATTTCTGCTACACGAATGTGTGAAGCTCATCCCCATGATCGAGGAGGCTGTGATTCTACTCCAGAACCTGGGAAGCAGAGACAAAGCGTCTGACGTCATCCAACGATGGATCAATAAGTGCGATAGTATTTTACGATGTGTAAATAATATACAGCGAGAAACATGTATATCGACGGCTCAGCGAAAAAATTCTGTAAATATCATCGAACAAATTATATGTATGCGTATCCACCTTAAAGCGTTACTGATACATGGCGAAGGTGTGAGAGACCCTCTTACTGATCGTGTACTATGGGCTGATTGCGACGCGGAATTGAAGCGACGATTCCAAACAGGAGTAATTGTAAATATAGTTCATATTAATATTAATGCGTTCTTTGATGATGCTTTTATTATATTTGAAAAGCGTATCAAAGACACATTAAATAAGTTCGGAGCGATAAAAGCGTACACCGTATTAGGTGCTTAATTTAAGAGAGTTGTCATCGACACTGAAAATGTATAACTAAAAACATTTATGTCAAAGACAAAAGAAATTTATCCGACGACTGTATTAGATGATTGTTTCAACGACAATGTAAAACAACCAATCCTCACGAAAGTGGAACATTTCCAGGAAACCGATTCCAAACGGAAATTGCATTCGATTGTGAGGCTAGAAATCAAGATTAACAAATACAACCCTATGCAAGCTAGTTTTTACATAGACTTACAACTCCCAATTGAAAAGAAATAAGCTCGTATAAATGTAAAAAAATAACGATAACGAGCGTTTAAAATGGGCATAGTTATCGGCGTTCTATCTAGCTTCACAAAATGTGCATCGTGTGTTCAATTATACACAGTATAAAGATGAATTAGATTAAAGCGGAATAAAGTTTTCTGTAAGTCTGAAAGATATACTGAAATTTGAAACATTAAACGGTATATTTGTAAACGCGGGTGGTTTGAAGAGATCTAACATCTGTAAAGAGGAAACACCACGATAACCTTCTTCATCTTCAAGACCACTACATGATGAAAGTCTTGATGAATATTACATTGATGACGACTTGACTAGATTTGTTTATAAACATCTATTGAAGTACGAACACAAAACACATGTTTGTGATAGATGTCTCAACTACTTTACGAGTGCTGAAAAGTTGGTCACCAAGGAAGAAGGTCGTAAGACCTTAAACCACTACAAAATTCCTCCACCTAAACCCGGCAAGAACTTTGTAGAATTTCAATAATAAAGAAAAAGTCCCATTCATATTCTATGCAGCTATGATGATTCATTGCCTGAATATCATTCCTGCCCTGAAGATGCAGGCCCTGTAAAGTGGTTCGCCAAAGAATTGGAGCACTTGGCTGAGGACCTAAAATCAGACTTACAAGGGGGGCTAGATTGGTGTCCGGCGCCTATTTTTTTGTTACTTTGCAGGTGAAAAGAGGATCCCAGACTATTAAATAAACAATGTCGGCAAACGCTTACATGTAAGGGTTGAAGTCATCGCTTCTATTAAGAATCATCAGTGTTATTCGAAATGACCCCTAAATTAGCTGTCATCCACCCCTTCAATATTATGTACTTAATTTTTATTTTTGTAAGATAATTTTATAAATTATTAAGGTGACGTCGGGAGGTGAAATAAATTATCGTTTTCTCTCTATTTAAAACGTATACACGGTCTATTCTAACTGCTTGTACATATACATCTGACTCTTAGTATTAGAATTAGAATTTCTAATTCTAATTTCAAATTCTTCACTTTTTCTGGCTAGTTATATCTACTCTTTGTGGAAATAAAACCTATCTTGTCAACTATTCTATCTAGAATAATAATTTGGTGATCTATGGTATCTGTATGATTATAATCATAAAGATAATTTTCAAATCTCTCTTCCCTTAAAGAATATCTTATCTAGTAGGAAGACAATAATTTATAATTCTGCCTATCTCTCTATTTTATTGAAAATTCGAATATTTCCGTATAAAATTTATATTCTTTCCTCTCTCTCTCTGTAGACAGCCTAAACCATCGATTCGTAGAATTTTTCAGAACAAGAACTTAGAAGATGTGGCTGACTCGGGGTCGAGAATAAATTCTTATTATTATAGAAATTCTCGTAGATATCTCAAAATTAATCACCCTATCAACGGCTCAAATCCTCGAGCGTGAACTGACAGACCGCTATTACTACACTTGTACTCGATGTCGAGAATAAATTCTCTAGCCTGTTCGCTAGATAGCAAGGAAGAGTGATCCAGACCCGGTTGCTAGAGTCGACTCCTTGGCCTGCTTCAAGATCCCTTAGATCCTGCGAGCTCGGCCCCGAGCTCCCTAATACCGTTTTCGGGCTTAGTATCCCCTTTTTAAGACTCCACCCTCCGCGGAAATGACGCGGGTGGGCAGATCGTGACTGCGCGTTTCGTGAAGGCCTAGATGGTGATGCCTGTCGATGGGTCTGTTAGTCCGGTTTCGATTCTACAGGGGCACTAATACGTACCTCCTAGAGCACCTATCACAAGGCGACTGCTGTCTGATAATCGTAGTTGCAGAAAATTTGGCACTTCTCGTTGTGGACAATTGATTCCATCTTCCTTGGAGCATTCGGCCATTAACAGGACGCGTTGATGGGCTGCAGCGTCTTTACAGACACACGTGTCAATTAGCAGGTTCTCTCGACAGTCTGCCACGTCTTTTTTGGAGCCACATTGTTCGTACATCTGACACCACACAGGCTCAATTCGCCGAACAATCCTGTTGCTTAGGACAGCTGTAAAGACCTTATACAGTGTGTTCAAACAAGTTATTCTCCTACAATTCTCTGGGTTGGACAAGTTGCCTTTTTTCGGTAGGAGTATAGTAAGTCCTAACACTCGCCACTGCGGAATGGGCGTCTTCATAACCGAATTGTTCTAAGTACAGCTTATATTGTAATCAATGGCAGAGATCCTCTCCTAAAAATGGCCAGGAACCACGAGATGATTGGCGAAAGAGCGTTGCTTTACAAAGCCGCGGAGCAAGCGGCCGAGACCCTTGGCCTGAATTTTAACATCAGCAGTGAGGAAAGTGCATTACTCCATCTAGATGCTTCACTTCTGAAAGCCGAAGTGAAGAAAGCAGAAGTTCAAAAATTCCATCAAGAGCTAGGCGACAAGAAAATGTACGGAAATTTTCACAGAAATGTAGACATAATGAGGCACTAAGAGTGCTTTATTACCATCTTTGTCGATCTAACGGTGGTGGCCGCGACCCTGTCCTGCTGAACGCTCCAAGGGAGATAGAGTCAATTGTCCAAAACGAGAAGTGCCAAATTTTCTGGAACTACAATTTTCGGATGACTGTCTCCGTTGCACACTCGAGGCCTGACATTGTTCTCCAAGACTTCGAGGTACGATTTATATTCGTGATCGAATTCTCGGTCCAGTGAGACCCTGCGGTGGTGGTTTAACCTTATTTTTTAATTATACTTACGTACATTTGTTGTAGCGTAAAATGGATAACAATTTCGATCATACCTCAGGCATAGATTGTGTTTGTATTCTTCCTTTGCTGCTTTTCGTAATAGTAAGGCTTAAAGTTTTGCTTCTCGATAGTATCTACGAACAGGTTTTCTTTTTAATAGAGGTCTCTTCGACTTTGGTATATTTTCTCTCAGGGGACTTGCTAATCCTAGAGGGTCTGTGTTCCAGGGTCGCCCGATCCTTGACGTCTCTTCCGCTTTTGTGCTTGCAGCCCCTTGATGTGAAGCCTCAAATTTTATTGTTTTGCTGCCTCGGTATGTGAACTGAAGGCAGCTTATTTCCTTCAGCGTCACACTTTCTTTGGCTTTCTTAATATCCGACTGACCTGATGTTGTCATGCTTTTCTCAGTGTCCTGTGACATACTCGTACACTCTTTTTCAATCTCCAATGCGATCCTCTTTTCTTCATTTCGCCTTTGCTCAGGTGGTGAAAAGGCATCCTTCTCATTTTGTGATGTTGTTTCCTCTTGCGCAGGGCTGTTTTCTACTATTTTCTCTGTTTGTACAGGCTCTACATCGTTCCTTGTCACGCTAATTTTTTCTTGTATATCCTGTATAATCATGACCAAGAAAATATCTTCATCGGTTTTGGTACCCTGCTTCCGAACGCGTTTTACCACTTTTTGTCGGGATGCAATTATATCCGGGATACGGTCGGGTCTTCCTTCGGGTTTTAGTCAGTCTCCCGGGAACTTCTATCAGTACTTTAAGAGATTTTTGTACTGATATGGTGTGTAGAAGTATTATCTCTTCTGAAATACATGTTACCTCTGCTCCTGTATCAATCAGAGCACTAGTAGAGGTACCTCCGATTATCAGATTCATAATGTAACATTTTGATTTTGGCTGTGTTTGTTCATCCTTTTCTTTTATTTGGTCCTTCCGAGGGTTGTAGAGTACATTGATATAAAGTTCTACTTCATCGGCCGCGTCGTCTAATTTTTCTGGTATTGCGAGCGCAACTGCTCCCCGTTTCCCGCCCCATGTGGCGATGACAGGTTTTCCTCCACTGTGATGACGATTTCCTCTCCCATTTCCATATTTACATTTCGGGCACGGTAGGTGGTCAGCGACTGTTTCGTCCAAACGCTACCTTTATTGCTACGGCTTTGCCCCCGCCCCGCGCCCATGTAGTGCGGGGTTCGTTCGTAGCCAAATTAGGCCTGCCGTTACCTGTTGTGTTATTTTGCTCGCTGATATTGATTGATGCGTGAAGCCCTCCTCCTCGCTGCTGTTGCTCCCCACCCCATGGTGCTCTTCAGTTTGAATTGGATTGTCCGTGATATTTTCCTCCAGTTTGTCTTGATTTTATTTTTTCATTTTCAGTTTTTGCTGCATTTACGTGTCCAATATTGTAAAAGTTCTGTAGTAGTAAAAGTTCTGTAAAAGTTCTTTAGGCTCTATGTACATTTCTATTGCATAATCCGTCCTTGAAGTGTCTTTGTATGGTACAAAGCAGCCGAATTCAATTTTTTACTTAATCTCATGCTGCACTTGCTTTCCCCAGTTGCGTTTGAGAAACTTGCGCTCAAAAGTGTAAAAATCACGTACTTCATGTTTTACAATTTGCCACGAGCTTAGCGCTGATCCAGACAGTGATCTTGCTATGACAGTGATCTTGCTCTCGACGCTTCTCAGGCTGCTCGACACACGCCGTTGGTTGTGTGGCAGGTTGAGATCCGCTGTCCTCGGTTCCCATTCTTCTAACATATTTTGTGTCCTGTGCGAGACTCTATCCACCTCAGCTTCCATGTGGCTGATTCTCTTTCGCTGTGCCGCTTCTCTGATTCTTTCTGGTCCCTCCGCGGAGTAACACGCTTGCCACACTGGTGTGTCGGCCACCCCAGTCATTAAAACTGTAATTAAAAAATAACTATTGGATATTTTTCTTTAAAAATTTGTATGGATCTTCTCAAGAGCTTACTTTACAATATTATATAGGTTATATAGCCAAAAATTTAATTTACCTACACTAAAAATCGTGCAGAAGTTAAAAAAAATGAAAAAATGACAATTTTTACAAAAAAATTTATATTTTTTTTATTTTTCAATATTAAGGGCCGGTGACATTTCCACCTTAGTATACCGTGACCGCATTTTATGTAAAGAAGTTCCCAGAATAGGTGCAGAGCGTATCATGCACACGCAGATTAACTAGAACACATACTATCTGGGTGTCCCACCCATGCGGGAACAACGTATATCAACAGACATAATTCGGCCCTGAGAGTGCTTTATTACCATCTTTGTCGCTCTTACGGTGTTGGCCGCGTTCTCACCACGTCGTACGATGTGTATTACCGCGTGTCCACATCGACGGTTCTCTTGAGGGACTGAGAGAGCCTCAACTGTCTGTCATCGGGCATTGATTCACACCGCATGGGGGTCGAGTAAAGAAACCCAAAACACTCAGGAGGTTGAAAATGAAGCCACGTACATTGGAGACAAAGCGCTTAGTCCTCTTTTCTTGGATTCACCTTTAAATCAAATTTCTACCTTCCTTCAATTATTTCTCCGATCGAAGTGAAGAAGGCTTGCTTGTCGATCACGGCCAATGAGTGCCTTCGTACCTCTGCTGCTTGCTTCTCATTGATCCTCAAGCACTGTCTCGAACATGTACGTTTACTGGGTCTTAGCAGCGCCCAGCCACGGGACTGATGCATCGTGTTGCTTAAGTTCAATCCTCCCGTCCTATTTCTTTGGTGGCTGGTAGGTTGTCGACTCTCCGCGTCGTCTGCTCGATGTTTACGAGCTTTGATTCTATAATCTATGTACACGCAAATGTTCTGTTATGTTGCCTTAACCAAGGCTTGTTTCTTGGCTGGATGGTGAGCATATTCTTATTAAATTCCTACGAACCGTCCTTTCATCGCGTTCGGAGGTTAGATACGGCTTCGGCCAAACCCCGGAAATTAGATTCCAAAGGAATCCTTAGCAAGCATGTTACAAGGAAAAACAAGGAAAAAACGAAATTGTTACTGGTCTACTGTGGGTCCTCTACAAGGTCTTCCCAGATTCGCATGGCTCTCGCTTCCAGGCACCTGATCTATTTAGGGATCCGCTTTCCACCCGATTCTGGTACAAGGCAAATGTATCCCTAATAAATTGACAACATAAATTCGAAATAAGAAAATCAAAGAAAAACTGAGGAAAACGTGGTGATATCCTGGTGGGGCCGTCGGAAAACCAAAAAAGGAAAAAAACCCTGCCAACAAAAAAAAACAAACAAAGTCTTGGCGTCCCATATGCGAAGTGTCACCGGGTGGGTACCACGTCGTAGCCGTGTCTTTCTGCACTACTCCGGGCTTGCAAAGGTTTATGGGAACTACCCGGAAGGGGTTGACAATTTATTGCTTCACTAATCCCCCCTCCCTAGAAGGTCCCTCATCGTGGTAGGGGACTAGCAACTTTACTGAAAACTTTCCGACCAATTGTGCGTCCTGCGTCCCTAACTCGCATACTGTCGGTCCCAGGAAGCGGGCTAGGACGTACGGTCCCTGCTTTTTACCCCCAAATCCTCTCGTTACTCCTTTTTCGGCTGAGGATGTTACCTGAGCTTTGCGCATGACCCTGCCTCCCTCTTCAAACACCGCGTGTCGCCTCCTCTTATCGTAGCTTACCTTCTGGCGATCGCACCCATTTTCGTGGTGTTAGGAGACTAGATCCTGGAGCTCCTTCAGTTTAGCAATTCTTTGCCTCCACTTCTCGTGCTCTGGTGGGGGCAATTCTGTTGGTTGTTCCTCTCTTCGGCGTAGACTATGATAAGGTTGTGGTCTCCTACCTAGCTTCAAATAGGCCGGGCTGACTCCTGTGGTGATATGCACAGCCGTGTTGTAGGCGAACCTAAAATCCTTAAGATATGCTTTCCATTGCCGGTGGTCTTGAGCTACGTATGCTGAGATCATCGTTTTGAGGACTCGATTCACTCGCTCCACAGGGTCCGCCTGTAGGTGATTCACTGGAGTGAAGAAATGTCGGATTCCGCAAGTCTTTGTCAATCTTTGAAACGCTTGGTTGACGTATTATGTTCCGTTCTCCGACACGAGTACTTCCGGTGCACACCATCGGTTCAAAATATGATCCTCAAAAGCTTTGATAATTGTCTCGGCATCAGCTCTTCTCATGACCCATCACATCGGTGGCCACTACGGCCCAAGGCCGCTGTACAACCCTGCGGGTCATTAGACCCGCATTAGTTCTCTGATCAGCCTTGATTCTCTGGCAGGTGTCGCATAAACGTACCCACATAGAAATATCGCGATATATGCCTGGTCAGTAGTACTGAACCGAAGCTCTCCGATATGGCTTGTCAATTCCCAGATGTGCGGCTTGTGGATCGTTGTGTACCTCGTCGAAGATTTCTTGTCTTCTCTCGGCTGGTACTACCAACTTCCACGCCTCTAGGTCCTCGATTACCGGGTCTACCAGCGGATTCGGCCGGTACCGATATAACATCCTGTCAACGATTTTCCACCCTACTTCTTCCTCATACATCTGAGGAAGGGCGCCAGGTACGTGGTGCAAAGCTCCTTTCCGGTGTACGACCTCGAAATCGTATTCGAGGAGGTCAAGTGCCCACCGCGCCAATCGACCTCTTGGATCATGGAGATTATGTAACCATCGTGAAGAACTGTGGTCGGTAATTACCGTAAAATGAAAGCCTTCCAGGTAGTGGCGGAATTTTCTAACCGACCAAATCACGGCTTAACATTCCTTTTCCGTGACCGAGTACTTTCTTTCCGCGTTGGACATTGTCCAACTGGCGAAAGCGACTACCCTCTCAACGTCATCTTGCATCTGCATCAAGACTGCCCCGAGGCCGAAGTCGCTTGCGTCGCTCTGGAGTACGAGCGGAACCTCAAAGTCGGGATATATCAAAATCGGTGCCGTCGAAATTTGTTCTTTAACCCCTATGTACACGATAAGCTGCACTCCGTAACGCAATTTTAAAAAAACTTGAAATCTCGCGTTCATAGCACCTTGGGCAACCTGAGTGCCACAGGTATTCTCTTTTCAACTAACGCCGAGGAGCATTCCTAATCACACAGTCACACAAAAAAATCTCTTTTTCGAATCTGGAGGTCAGACCATGTTTACTGTATGTTTCTGGTGTCGCTAAATCCGAATGCGACTTTTAAAAATCCCCTGAATGTCAGAGTTCTGACATAATCGTAAAAAAACTTTCTAAAAATCTATTTTTGGGTCTGGAGGTCAGACCATGTTTGCAATAAGGTTCTGTGACGATACCGACAATATTGTTGTCTTCCGGTACAAGTAAACAAACATATTTCCAGAATGCCGAAGAGAGTGTCAAAAATTTCAGAGTGAGAACATGTGATTTAGGAGTTATTTGGTCCTTTTTTGGTTTTTGACTCTTTATAGGGAACGTTTTATGTATATACCGCTCTTTATCCTCGATCAGCAAGTCAAGAATTACGAGTAAAGATTCATGGGAGCAAAAAGGTACCCCTGTGAGTAGTAACAGAAATAATGCTGATCAAACCCCTACCACTTTCCAACGACTCATGGCGGCGGGAGGGTACCCCTTTGACTGGTCACAGAAATAATTTTGGTAAAATCCTACCCCTTTCCAACGTCTCTTGGGGGCGGGAAGGCACCCCTTTGACTGGTTACAGTTCTAATTTTAGTCGAACCCCTACCCCATTCCAACCTCTCATGGGGCCAGGAGGTCTCCCCTTGGACTGGTCACAGAAATAATGTTTGTCAAACCCCTACCCCTTTCCAACAAAGGATGTCCGACGGGCATCCTTGTGAATTGAAGAAGCCCCATTCCAGGGACTGTAAACGCTGTGTACTCCATACTGTCTTCGGCCATCGGGATTTGGTGGTACCCCCACTTTAAATCTAAGGTCGTAATGTATTTCGCGGCGCGGAGTTGCTCAAGGATCATATCCATTTTTGGTAAAGGGTACACATCCTGTTTAGCGACCTTGTTGAGCCTACGATAGTCCACGCAGGATCTATACATTTTGTCGGCCTTCCGGGAGATTACTGTTCCTTTCGCTAACATCCTATTTAACTCATCTTGCATATTTTTCAGGACCTTTGGGGAGACTCGATAGTACCTTTGTTTTATCGGTGGGTGTCATCCGACGTCTATGCTATGAGTGATGCGATCGGTTGCTGGAAGTACCTCAGGAGGGGGCCTAATTATCCCGGCATCTAGCTCCGGTACCCTCCACGGTATAATGTTGGACCATTTCCGGGTAGTCCGCCATGTACCATGCCCTTTTGCTCCCATCGTGCACGATTGCGAATGAGTGGATAAAGTCCACGCCCAAGAATACTTGTTTCCTCATCGTTGGGACAATATGGTTCTTCATCATTCGTGAAACACGATCGATTTTAACAGGGAGATAACACGTGGCCTGGACCTGGCTGACAGTACCGTCGGCAGTCATGACTGCTTGGATCGGTGCCGTGTGAAGAGTCGCCCCGTACCAGTCGGCTATTGCCAATCCAATATCTCCCATGATTGTTCAGGATGCACCGCCATCGATTAGAGCAAGGACTTTAAGGGTGTTATTACTTCGGGCAGTCGTAAAGACTCGCAAGGTAAACACTTTGTCCTCCCTCGGAGCCTACTTTACTTCTAATAATAGCGGTAACGAATGGCCTTCGTCCTATTATACTGCTGGTGGCTCATTCGCCTTTAGCAGGGCCAGTATCACCTGATTCTCTTTCCAGGGGTTGTACTGAGAACGATGTTGTCTTCCATTTCTACTGCACGGATTACTTGGGTCTTTTTCGATGAGGGCGACGTAGTAGTATATGTGGGAGCGGGATTCGCCTCCTGAGTTATCCCCACTACAGCCGGTTCCGTCTGCTCGGGCCTGATCTGTTCCGGTGTGTGCCTGTCGTCCTGTGGGGTAAATCCGGGACAGAAGGGAGAAGGGTTGACCCTTACACTTTCTCCCTTTTTTGGGTTCCCGGACAATGCCCGGAAAATTTGCACTCTTTAGCGGTCACTTCCTCCTTGCTGCATCTGCGAGAATAATTGCGCCTTCATTTTTTCGTACAACCGATCTGGAAGTGACCTTCCTGTCGGCAATTCCAGCACTCTACTTCGGAATCATCCCCTTTCTTACTAGGGGTGGATGACCCGGCACCTGTTTTCCTCGCGGATACCGACCCTCCTCCCGAAGTGCTTTCCGAGCCTTTCTGGTACCGTGGAACTGTTCTTTTTGGGCTGTGCCCCCTTCGCTTTATACGCATATTCTGGGACAAGGACTTCTCGGGGGACGGAGGGGCTATATCCTCACCTATCGCGGATATAATGCGCTTGTATTCCGCCACTAGGACCGCCAGACCGCTGCAGTGTGCAAATTCTTAACGTCTGATTCCCCTTCTAAAGTCGGATCTGAGGTTCGCGTATACCCTGTTCATTTGAACCTCGAGATCCATTGGCCTGGTCGAGAGCTGGTAAAGCCCATACATTCAGGTCAGGTAGTCTACCACCGCTTCCTCGTGGCCTTGCCTGCGTCAGCGGATCTGCTCTTCTAACCTTTCTTGGTAGAAAGCGTCCCCAAAGCGGGCTTGAAAATGCCGCTTGCACTGGTTTCTTTGAGAAAAGAGGCGCTCTGCCATCTTCTACCCTCCACAAGAAGTTGTCCACACTTGAGCCCTTTTGTCCGTTGAAACTGACCTTCTACCTTTCCACGATTCTTGTCACGTTTCTTGGTTTGCTAAGCGGTCACATGGGGCCTTGCCCCCATCCCTGACCATACCCGTGACTCGCGGTGGCTTCCGGTTCATATTCACGCTGAGGTCTCAGCCCAAGCACGTTTGTAGGTGCATAGCCCTCGTACACGAGTCTTTCATCCCGACCGCGGGAGTACCTGATCTGCGTGACGCGACTCTGCTCTCTATTCTGCCGACATGGCTCCCAATACGGCCCCTCCTGTCGGTGTCTGATCGTTGGGACGTATCTCAGGTCCTCCATACCTTGTGGTATATGGCCTAGGTTTGGCTTCTCTAAGCTCTAAAAAGTCTGGCGGTCGGTACCTATCATAATTTTCGGTTTTAACCCTAGTTCGCTTGAACCGCTCTTGTTCGAACCCTGCCCTCCTTCCTAAGGTCGGGTTCTTTTGGGGTAAGAGGCTCGAAGGTGGGTAGAGGTGGGCGGTCCGAGCCATTCGGGGTTCCTCATGTTTAAATAGCCTGTGTTCACGGTGGTCAGTCTGAGCGAGTTCTCCCGGTTGAGACTCCGGCTAATACTCTGGGTACAGGGAACCCTCTGATTCTGCTGTCCGGCCACAGTGTGGTGGTAAATATCGGCTGCGAGGTTGTTACAAGGGGAGCACACGTTAGGGCACTCATTGTTGGTGGGTAAAATGCCATCTGACCGGTCGGTGAACTTGCCCGGGGCGTCTTCATGCTACGGCTTAGTGGTACCGCGCTTCTTCTGGAAACTAAATAAGCAAAATGTAGGGACGTGTCTGTTCGCTCGTCTGTCGCGTTGGCCCTAGTCGTAGTTTCGCGTAAGCTAGTATTGACTTTCATGAAACGAAGATCCACATGTCTCTGCTGGCAGGTGGGGTGTAGGTTGATGATAGCGCACTTCTCTCTCGTCCCTTGGTAAACCTCCTTGGGTTCGTCGTCCTCTGGTAACGATGGTAGCTACTGGTTACCCCCCCTGACGCGCGAAGTACCCCACCATTCGCTCCCGCAACACCTCATCCACCTCGCTCGTATTTAACTTTAACCCTGTAAGGATTGGCCTAAGGACCGCTCCCGTTAGGTCGTTTTCCAACTTGGTAATTGCGCCATTATCGCGCCTTGGCCGGCCCTAGATCGCCTATCCTGGTCTTCACCTAGCCCTTCCGGGTTTTACTCAACCGGTAGTCAGTGTTTCGCCAACGTCCGGGCTTTCCGGTTAACTGGGGTCTTCCCGCATCTCGGCTTGTCTCGGCCCCCCCTCCATAGGATCGTCAGAATCCATTATCCTATCTTAGTTAAAGTGGACTACCTCCAGAAAAAAACAAAGTGACCTGAAAATATCGGAAACAGGTGATGCTTTTCCTTACCTCCTGGAAATTATTTCGGACTACCGAAAATTATCTGGAATTCCCGAAAAGCTCCTAGGCTTGCGCGTTCCTCTCACAATTATCTGAAACCTTCCTAAATGACGATATCCATTCTTAACCGATCGTAGAAATTCGCGAAATTTCTTTTAAAAATATTCATAAAAACATTTGGAAGATTGAAAATTTCCTTCTCTTTCCGAGGTTTTATTTTATCTTTTTCTGAAAAATTCACGAAATTACCACCAACTTTAATTAAATTTCCGGTGATTTCCTCTTAAGTTTCGAAAAATTTCGGTATTACCCGTGAATTCTCTTAAACATCGGAGAATTTTCGGAAAGTGGCTTTAATTTTTTAAATTGCTAAGGGCCCTCGGAAACACTCGTATTTGTTCTTGTTTACGGAGAGTCCTTCTCAAATTGCCGAAAAGTTCTTTAAATGTCGTAATTCTCTGGATTTCCGAAATATCTCGGAAACATTCGAAAATTCTTTAATTTCTCGAAGAATTACTGTAGGAAAATTTTTTCTCAATTAATTCAATAATTATTTTAAAAAATTTACCCATTTAAATTTCTGTTTAAGTTTTTGCCTGATTTATTTTCGAAGAAAGAAAAACTATAATACCAAGTTAAGAGGAGGTGAGGGGGTGGTACTGACTTATATAAGCGAGAACCAAGCAATTATGAGAAAACAGAAAAGTACTACCAGTCATAATAAGCAGACAGAAACATTCTATTCCTAGTTGGTCGTTTCTGTCTGTTTACCGTCACTTTCCTATCCCCTCTTCTCTCTCACTCCATTCGTGTCATTGTGTGGTGGCCCTCTATGTTGGGCGCCATTTTATAACCGGGTTTTCCAACTTCGCCATATACCAACTGTTAACCATGGCCTGGCCGGGGTTGGCCCAGGATTGAAAAACCAGGCTATAAAAAAAGGCTGCAACTTACCTGCCAACTGCGACACAAAATACCGGAGTAACCCGAGTTCGTGAGTCACACCCTTTTGACGCACGAACAGCCCACGAAGCTCGTTCTTTTTCTTTGTACAGGCGCCAGATAGGTTTCCCTATCCGAGCCCCGCAGGTTCCGGTCCTGTCGCGACTGACAGGTCGACTAGCTCAAACCTTACCTAGCACAAGACGGGACGAGGGGTGGGATCACTCGAGTGAGAGAGAATTTTTCTAAGAGAGTGATGGTGATAACTAATCTGCTTATTGTAAAAGTCAGAACATGAGTAATATTTATTAACCTCAAATTTCTACATAAAAAATTTAGTTAATCAAAACAAGAAAACATTCTGTTTTAGGTCGTCCGATTTGCATTACCGCGTGCCCATACCGCCGGTTCTCTTGAGGGACACCCGCCTCAACTGTCTGTCATCGGACTTTGAGTCGGGCGTACCTCACTTCCGGGTGTCGAGGGAGTCTCGGACGGGCGTCACTACACTGAATGTTAAACACACGCGGTCCCGGAAAGTCACACCGCGTGGGCCAACGCGCGTAGTCCTCTTTCCTGGGATCCATCTTTTAATAAAATTTCGGCCTTTCTTCAATTATTTCTCGAATTGCCGTAAAATGGTTCTTAAGATGGTATAAAATCCCTTAAATATATCGAAATCTTTTAAAATATCTTAAATTTTTTTGTAAATCCCATAAAGTTTTTTTTTCATATCTTAAAAAGGTCTAAAAACCGTTGAAATTACACAGTGGATTTCATTAATCTTTTTTTTTTAATTTTCAAATGTGACAAATAAAACAAATTCAAGTTATTCAAAAGTGAATTTGGTTTTCAGCCCGAGATTTCGGATACATTTAATATATTAATATATTAATATATTAAATTGATATACCATCTCATATGGTCACATTGAAACAGCAAGGCGATAGAACATCGCAACTTTTGCCGAATTATCTGGCATCGTTTATGAACAAGTTTTCTCTGACAGAAAGCTCATTTTATCCGTAGCCTTATCCTTCGGCCAGACATGGGGAAATTCAGCACTTATTGGGTTTTGATTCTGAAACCTGCATATATGTGAAGTGATGCACTGCGTTTGCGTACATTCCTTCCTTTCAGGCGACTTTAAAAAGTCAGTCTCAAAGACTGCATCTGGATCGGAGTGAATATATGTAAAATGCTCGGAGGCTTGCACTACTGGCCCCGCAAGCAGTTAAACATTTGCCCCAGCATTCCTAAATTCTGGTCCTACAATATAATCGTAGCCAACATCCAGCTCCAGTATCACATTTGGTTGCCTGAAAAAAATTATCACTTATCCCCTGAGTTAAAGGAGAAGGAATAGGATAAGGAGTAAATCTTACTCCTGCAGATGTAGGAACAATAGACTTAATACACTATCATCGCTTAAGATAAAATCTTCTTCAGCCATTGGTTTAACCTCACGCGATCACGAATCTTGAATTTAACTAGTCAAACGAGATTCCCAAAACGAACAGACGATCGAAAGAAAAGGGGACCCATAGGTCCCGCCCTGAAGAGGGCTGGAGACACCCGTGGGAATTCTGAGTTGAGTGTGCGAGAGAGACGGAAATATGATAAGCACGCCTAAAAGGGTCGAGCTTGTTAGTAAAAAAAAATTTTCGACAGCCAATCACTGTAGGAATATTTTCAGGAAAAAGGTTACATAGGAAAAAAAGTGTGCAAAAAATTGCCTGCAATAAAGTCATTATCAGGGAACAGTTAGCCTGTATCAGACATTGTCTGGAAACTACCGGTACCCTTGCAACAGGGGGTAGATTATCCAGCGGACGGTTTTCGGCCTAGCCAATAATACCTTATTAAATTTTGATATACTTCATCAGCCTCGTTATATTATTACAAAGAAATAAAAAAGGATTGAAAAAAATCAGTTAATATTTTCAATCCCAGTTTATCTTTAAAGATTTATTTCCTTTTCAATTATCTTTAAAGATCCCTGCCATGTTATTCGTTTACGAATTGAATAATACTAAGAATACTAATAATGATAACCGAATACGTAATAATTGTTAACAATGGTTAGACATAAAATAGCCGCAAGAAGTCGAAATAAAGTTTGAAATGTTGAAAATACTCTACTGGAATTTTCGTATAATCGAAACATTTCATTGGGATAGTTTCGAAATATACTTCATATCCAGTCAAAATTTTGGGTTAAACTGCTCAGAATATTAGAAAAAAAGCGTTTTGTATTGAAATATTTCTATTTAACTGTTAGCCAATCGTTACAAATCGAGAAGTTAGTCTTCAAAAGTAGGGTGACTTTGACCCTGCATATTTTTAGTATCATCAATATTTATTCAAATTTGACAGATACTCGTTCTACATTATTTATTTACGAATCCAAGCATACCACATACGTTATCATTGTTAACAATGGTTATACATAAAATATAGCCGCAAGAAGTCGTAATAAAGTTTAAAATTTTGAAAATACTCTGCTTGAATTTTCGTCTAATCGAAACATTTCATCGGAATAGTTTCGAAATATACTAAATATCCAGTCACAATTTTGGGATAAACTGCTCAAAATATAAGAAAAAAATGCGTTTTGTATTGAAATCTTTTTACTTAATTGTTAGCCAATCGTTACAAATCCAGAAGTTAGTCTTCAAAAGTTAGTCTCAAATTTAAATAAATATTGATGAAATTAAAAATATGCTTAGTCAAAGTTACCCTACTTTTGAATACCAATTTCACGGTTTGTAACTATTATTTTACAATTAAAACGTAAGATATCAACACACAACGCCTTTTTTCTAGTCTATTAAGAAATTTGAATCCAAATATTCACTGGATATCAAGTATATTTCGAAACTATCCCAATGTAATGTTTCGATCAGGCAAAAATTCAAGTAAAGCATTTTCAACATTTCAAACTGTATTTCGACTTCTTGCTGCTGTATTTTATGTGTTATCATTTTTAAAAATTATGACGTATGTGGAATGCCTCGATTTCTAAATAAATGATTTCTCAACTTTTAATAAATATTGATGATATTGAAAATATGCTTGGTCAAAGTTGCCCTCCACTTGAAGACTAGTTTCTCCGTTTGTAACTATTATTTTACAATCAAAAAGTAAGATTTCAATACAAAACGCTTTTTTTCTACTATATTGAGAAATTTAATTCAAAGTTTGTACTGTACATCAAGTATATTTCGAAACTATCCCAATGAAATGTTTCCAACAGACGAAAATTCAAGTAGAGTATTTTCAACATTTTAAACTTTATTTCGACTTCTTGCGTCTATATTTCATGCATAATTATTGTTCACAATTATAACGTATGTGGTATGCCCGGATTGGTAATTGAATATGGTAGAACAAGTAGTTATCAAATCTATAAATATTG